>BMAV01025707.1:0-15022 GCA_019973955.1 Trichonephila inaurata madagascariensis | reverse complement strand
ATTATAATTAAATCAGGCTTTTTTTCACACTAAATGTTTCTGTGTTAAAAATAACAATGCCACAAGCTTTGCTGCAAAAGAACTTGGCCCATGAAGAAAAATTGGATCTAAACTCGCCCCCATGCTGTGCAGCAAGCAAAAATCAGATGCGTGGGAGGTGTCACCACCTACATAGAAGGTCAGCGTCGAGTTGCCCCACGATTCCACCACACAAATTTAGTCCGCTGTTCTTTTTACCTACTCGTAAAGTTTGCGGCTTAAAATTTTATTTTTGCTGGAACTTACTGTTATGAAAGAAGCCACATTTATCTGATTTTCTAATATTAACAAAACATTTCTTTAAAATCTATTTGGGTAGGATTGTCGGATAGTTTTTTAAAAACAAATACCAGAATTGTGGGGGAATATTTGTTGGGTCTTCACGTTTTAAGAGCTTTTTTTAAAAAGAAATGCTGTGTACAGAGTAAAGATGTTAGAAATGAATTTTGTGTCATTCAGTGGCGTATGCAAAGGTGGGGGTTAAAATCTCTCCCTTACACCAACAGATTTTTATATAAAGATGACTCCTTTGTGCTTTCATCTTTTATATTTAAACAATATACCCCCTCCCCCCAGGAGAGCTGTCTGTGTATGCCACTCATATTGTTTCAACTGTAATTGCTGAGTACTGTTTGTGTACTAACCTGCGGGATTGTAAAATGTTATTTAATTTATTTTTTTTAATAGAAGTGAAAATTCAACTACCTATTTCAAGAATTTATACCTCTTTTAAAAAAATTGCTTACATTTATTAACCTAGTCTTCTCTTTCTTGTCTTACTGTGGGTAAAATATTTTCTTAAAAGGTAGTTCTCAGTAAGTTTTTATTTTCTGTATCTAATGAACCAAAATGTTTGAAAAGTAAGACATTTTGTCTGAATTAAGGTATGGCAGAAGAAACATTTTTTTTTATGTAAGAGGCTGCATTTTGGCAGCTAAGCTTTTACAGATGGCGCAAGTCCCCAAGTGCGAGAGCCATTTCATGGGGGGCAACTCCTGCCACCCCATTTCGATGCTGGAATTTATTCCATCGGAGCTCTTGTCACTGTCAACAAAATCACAAACATCTGTTTCAAATGCAGAAAATGTTGTGAGCAACTTGCTCCCTCACTGTCTTGCCTACCTGAAGTGTGGGAGGAATGAAAGCAGAACCAGAGAATTCCATAATCACAATTATTTATTTAGTCAAACTAACCAACAACAATCTATTCACAAAGTGATTGTCAAAGTAGTGCGGAGAAAGCAATGATTAGTAAGCAAATAGGCGGAATCAACTTATTTAACTCAACCCAATCTATCGTTGATTACTAACCTCAAATCTACTCATTCAACACAATTGCCAAACACCACTCTTAAATTTTGCATGCGAAAGTAAACCTTCAATCTTGCCTGTGTAGCGAATATAGCTGCTTCCTACCTCCTTCTCTAGAATTGCAAAACTGACTTTATATAGTCGAACTCATCCGAATATCACGGTTTGTCCTCGAGAGGGACGGCTGTGAATTAAACGTGAATGCTAGCCCAAAGATTCCCCACGAGGATTAGTAAGAGGATGCAAAAAGATCCATCGCCACATGTATTTGGACATTCCACTTTTGGAATGTTTCTTCCTATTCACTCTGGCTCACCCATCCATTCCTTGTGATACTTTTTTTTTAATTCTAAATTTAGCATCCTGGGGCTTTAACTCTATTCGGTGATTTTATTTGCAGGGAATGTACATCGGTATTTCCTGTTATGAAGAAAGACACATTTATTTGTGATTTACTAATATTCCAAAAATGTTTCTTCTTTGTTTTTCTTGGAAATGTATTTCAGTTGAAGGTTGGAGGGTTATTTAAAAATTTGCTTCGGCCGCACGGGAGTTCTTGTGCGGTGTAAGTTTGAGGAAAGCAAGGCTTAAGAATTTTTACGGATTCATTTACGAAATACGTCCTACGACAACAGTGTCAGACAGGAATTTCATTTTGCAAGTTACATAGCTCATTAAATCTACTGTGAAGAAATCGTTATACAACTTTATGGGAAATATTCAATACTGTATTGTATTTGAAGAATTGTAAAAGTTACACCTTTTTTAAAAAAAGAGAATGCTTATATTTAAGAGCATGGTCTTTTATGAGTTTTTCCCCTCTTTCTAGTCTTAGGATGTAGATGTGATTAAGATATGAGCTAGCACAGGAAAAAGAAAAGTTCTCTGAAACTGCCCCATTATAGGATTGAATGGAATATGTTTCAGATATTTAAATCTAAGGAGATATTAAAGAGTATGATTTTCTTTAAAACACTTCAATCGTATCCCCTTTTAAAGTCTAGTGCAGTATCCTATCGTTGAATTTTCGAACCGAATACTAAGTTTTATCAGTTCTGGACACCCAACCAACCACGAGGAATCAAACGTCTCTCTGGGTCAAGAGTGGTTTTAATATTTTATCCAATGAAAGGTTCTCCAATTTTTACAAAGGAAAATATTTAAATTTGAAATTCATCGCATTGCATGTTCGGCCCCATTTCTACGTAAATCGTCAGGAAGCAGCTTGTCAGAAATAGGTTCCTGCTTGTGACGCATTAAGATCCATAAAACAGAAGAGTATAGCATTAAGCTTATTTCAAGTTATACAGCAGAAGGCTGCGAAAAAGCTTGGGATGAATCATAGCAAATAAAACATCTTTTTGAAGTGCTAAAAATATGTAGTGAAGAATGTGAATAAGCTTTACATACTTACTAGAGAGCCGGTCTACCTGTTCGTTGCACGGTGAATTGAAAAATAAAACAATAGAGGTTGAAGCATAATAAAATTTTTAATGTGTTCGTTTTATGTTCATTGCAAATTATACCCAAAATAGAGGCTTTTTCGAATATTGGTCCCATTGGAAGTCTGCTGGTCTATTAGTAGAAAAAAGGGGATTCTTTTTATTCGATGCCCTCGTCACACCCATGGAGTGAAATTTTGAAAATTTGTTTAGCTGATCTCTGCTCAGTAAAAGTAACAAGTATTTAAAATTTCAAGGTTGTAGGTTTAATAGTTAATAAAGGGGGTAATATAAAAGACACTCAGAGTCGGTTTTCGCGAAATCCCTATTCAGTGAATCTATACTGTATGAAAGCAGCCGGCTTGTTAAATTTCAAGTCTGTAGATCCAGAGTCGTATGAAAACGGGATTCTCTTCTATATATAACACTATCCGTTTGGAGGCCCATTTTTGTAAATGTCTGGTGTAACTCCTATTCCATGAAAGGTACAGATGTACCCAACTTGAAATCTATAGGTTTGTTAAGAGGTGAATATTTATCTATAAAGGCACTTCACTCTTTTGCAACCTCCCTTGGGGGTCGTTTTTCTCCAAACTTGTTCTTAGTGGATCTCTACTCCACGAAAGAGTGTCACTGCGAAATATAAAGTTCGTAGGTCAAAAACGGGAATCGTTATCTCTAAAGCCTAATGATTTGATCAAAACGCTTTCTTAGTGTATCTGTATTTCATTCAAGGAACATGCCTACCCATATTGCAAAAACGAATATTTTTCTATTAAGTCATTTTAACTCCCCCACACCACCATGGGGTCGATTTTAGAAAAATCTGTTCTTAGCCGATCTTTAGCAAAAACCAGGCTTATACTCAATTTTAAGTATATATGTCTAACAGGAATTTTTATCTGTCATTTTCCTTCGGAGTAGGATTTTCGCAAAACCAGTTCTTATATGAACTCTGGTTCATGAATTATAAGTCAGGAATATATTTATCCCAATGCCTTACCCTCCAACCTCTTATTGTTACATGCTACAAAACCTCTTTTGTATCTTATCTTTACTTGTTGAAAAAAAACCTGACCACCAAAATTCAAGTTTGTAGGTCTAATAGTTCAAATATGGGAGTATTTGATCTGTACTAAAGGGCCCGTCCTTTTTTCGTCCATCTTGTACTGGATAAACTGCTTCAAATTTCAAGATATGTCTAGTAGTTTAAAAAGGCAATTTTTTGCCCCTTTAAGGGTCTTTTTTTAAAAAAAACAGCTCTTCGGTTTTCCCCAAATAAATTCTCTTACCCCGAATTTGTTTATGTAGGTTCAATATTTTGGGGGAGTTTTGGTAATTAAATTTTTTAACAACCTTTTATAACGACGTTTTTGAACCCATTGAACTCGATTTTTCCCATTTTAAAAAGGTCCGATCCGAATGAATCTGACCCTTGTAAAGGCGTAACAATCATTTCACGATTTTGTTCTATTTTCTTGATCAGGACTAACAATGTCCCATTTTCGCTCTCACCCCATCGCGATTTATTTCAGATCCCATTTCAGATTTGTGACAAAAGATTAAATTACCACGAGTTTGATTATTTTTTTTTTTTGCACTGAAAAGTTTCCCTTAGGTTTTCAACAAAAGGGAACCCCGATGGGAGATTCATTTGGGTGAGGGGTGTAATACCTCCTTCAAATTGACCCTCCTTTATTCCCCCGAATGGCCAGTCAAATGGGAAAAAAAACCCTTTGAAATTCATGCTTAGCTTTTAAAAAAAATTTTTTTTCCCCCATTCCGCAATGGCGGTTTGGGGCCCTGTAATCAAGTGGACAGGGTTAAAATCCGTGAGCAACTTTTTTTTAAATTCGTTTAAAATTAGAAAAATTTAGTTAGGATAGGTATTAAATGACATTTTATGCAATTTTTGTATATTTTTAAGTAAAAATTACTGTAATCATAAATTTTTATACTAAAATTTATAGTTTCATAATGTGAAATACAATATTTTATAATTATATAAAATATTTAATAAATCCTTTTTCAATATTTATTTAATTTAAAAATTTTGCAAAATATTTTTCAAAGTATTTTTGCAAGTTATTTTTTTCAAAAATTATTTTTATAAATTATTTTTGCAAAGTTATTTTTCAAAGTTATTTTTTCAAATTATTTTGCTAAGTTATTTTGCTAAGTTATTTTTTTCTAAGTTATTTTTGCTAATTATTTTTGCTAAGTTATTTTGCTAAGTTATTTTTGCTAAGTTATTTTTGCTAAGTTTTTTTGCTAAGTTATTTTGCTAAGTTATTTTTGCTTTTTTTTCTAAGTTATTTTTTTCTAAGTTATTTTTGCTAAGTTATTTTGCTAAGTTATTTTTTTCTAAGTTATTTTGCTAAGTTATTTTTGTAGTTATTTTTGCTAAGTTATTTTTTTCTAAGTTATTTTTCTAAGTTATTTTTTTTAATTTTTTAAATTTTTGCTAGTTATTTTTGCTAAATTATTTTTTCTAAGTTATTTTTCTAAATTATTTTTTTTTTTCTAATTATTTTTTCTAAGTTATTTTTTTCTAAATTATTTTTGCTAAAATTTTTTTTGCTAATTTTTTTTTGCTAATTTTTTGCTAATTATTTTTTTTCTAAGTTATTTTGCTAAGTTATTTTTTCTAAGTTATTTTTGCTAAGTTATTTTTGCTAAGTTATTTTGCTAAGTTATTTTTGCTAAGTTATTTTTTGCTAAGTTATTTTTTGCTAAGTTATTTTTGCTAAGTTATTTTTGCTAAGTTATTTTTGCTAAGTTATTTTTGCTAAGTTATTTTTGCTAAGTTATTTTTTGCTAAGTTATTTTTTGCAAAGATTATTTTTGCTAAGTTATTTTGCTAAGTTTTTTTTTGCTAAGTTATTTTGCATTTTTTCTAAGTTATTTTTGCTAAGTTATTTTTGCTAAGTTATTTTTGCTAAGTTATTTTTGCTAAAGTTATTTTTGCTAAGTAAGTTATTTTTGCTAAGTTATTTTTGCTAAGTTATTTTTGCTAAGTTATTTTTGCTAAGTTGATTACAATGCAGGTGTCCTACCAACTGCATGAATGGAGGAAATTAAAATTTTGTTGTATAAAAGCTAAGCATAAATTTCGAAGGCTATTTTCTCCAAATGAACTCTCTATTCGGCAGAATGACAAATACCTTGAAGGAGTTTTACTATTGCACTAAGTCTCGACCCAAAAGAAATTTCCTTAGTTGTGCTGTAAGTGTTTCATGTTTCCTTTCAGTTAATGAATAAACAAGACTGAATGATTTAGAAAAAATGTTTTATTTGCATATGAAACAAGTAAAAGGTTCGTTTGGATGCAAATCTTAAAATGTATAACTGTTTATACACTGCATACACAAAATATTGCTAGTTTCTACTCCTGTCTTTTCAGGTACCTAAATTGCTGCTTTGGGAATCTTTTTCTTTCAAAAGTTCACCAGCGGGATGGAAGAAGCACTTGAAGAGTATGTTAAGTATTTTCATAACCATGAATAATGCAACTACCTCTTTGATGGGGCAGAGATTGCCATTTCCTTAGACACTCTTCTTCACAACCAGGTTGGACCTACGGAAGATTTAAAAGGGATACTGAAATATATATGTAAATATTAAGGTATTATGTAGAAGGAACGGAGCATTTTCCCTCTTTTAGTCTGTGTAGAAGAAAGTTCTTTTTTTCAATTCCTTTTGCCCTCTTGGCTTGTCGATTGGTTTCAATTGACCTCCTCAAATTCGTAAAATACTGACTTAAAAAAAATTCTTTCAATCCCGTGTGGTAAACAAATGTTTCCGAAAACTGTTTCATTTTTCGTGACTCTGTTTATTCTACACAAGATACCTACTATTAGTATGTTTTATGGGTGAAAAGAAAGTGGTGCAGCATATACTGTACCCCAGTTTCTAAACAGCTTTACTTTTAAATATAACGACTCAAAATTCAAAGAACCCAGAAAGAATTGGCACAACCCATTGCCACTGCTGCCTTCCCAATTCTTTACTGCTTTATACTGTAGTCTGGTTGGCATACTGCGGGCCAGCCCCCACACCACTCTCAGAGCCCTCATATTAGCGTGATGCAGGGTTTAGGAGATGTCGTCTGTGTGTTGACTTATTGGGCTCATTCCTTTGTATTATACCTAACGCATAAGCCCATTCGCCAATCCAGAAAATGCTTACAGATTTCAAAAGATTGCATTTCTTTAAATCTGTCTGCTTTTGCAGAAATTGGGGATTAGCAACTCTTTGTAAGGAAGCCAGGTTAGGATTGCCTCCTTTTCAATTTAACAAATGCCTGGCCCTCCCTCTTGGAACGCGAACCCAGAGTAGGGACAATAAATGTAATGGACCCACACCGAGGCTCTCCCCAGCTTAAGCTATCCACGGGTAACAACTTCCATGTCGAAATACAAACAACTCATTTTCCGAATTTAAATACTCTCCCTCCGTCGGAACAAAACTCCCTCTCGCATGATACACTCTACTGCTGGGAGGGTGATTTTGGCTCTGTCCCCTGATCTACCACCCTAAGCTGACCAATATGCTAAAAACATGCCACCTAGCAAAACTCAACATAAAGAAGGGAAATTTCATTCACCACATAGAAACATGTTCTACTGGAAACTCCTCACCCTTCATTTTATTTCCCGAAATTAATACCTGTCAAATAACTCTCCATACTGAGATCCTTGTCCAAATCACAGTATTGGACTGCTGAAACTGTCACAACCAATCATGGTGAACTAAAATCACACAGCAACCCCCCATGTAATTACCGAAACAGTTTAATTACAAGCCATTCACTTAAATCCTTATCAAACGCCTACCCAGACATTCAACGCGATGGAATTGACAAAGCAGAGGCCCACAGAACTCGAACAAAAATTCTGGCAAGGATGTCCCTGCTACACTAAGGGTGCAGTCAAACAACTCTCAACTCCAAAAACACTCTACACCCTGGCAATTCTATTCAATATCCAAAATTATTCTTCAAATCCTGCTACCATCAATAAGAGCTGCAACTAGCAGTGCACGGCTTAGCATCCGAGTTCTTGGGCTTGTTGGCAACCCAAATCAAATGTACGGCTTGATCGATCCCTCCTGTCACACCGTTTGTGCTCTCGCAAAGTACAATTTTTTGCATTCCATCTCGAGAAACGCACATTTAACATTTCCTAACTAAAGGAATCATTCAAAATACCATTCAACACCCAATTCCTATTCCCCCTTCATCTGATACTAATATTTTCACTCCATCCAAACCAGCAGCGACTGTCGTTTTAATTCCGCACTCGGTGCATGGAATGGCCCACGTAACAACTTTGCCAATATTTGAAATCCCCCCAGGCTAATGTCCACCTTAACCTTAAATGTAAATTTCACCATCACCGTTCTCCCCACGCCCTGCCTCGCATATACAACACATAAAACCCAGCTCGCAAAACAGAATACAATCGCGAAAACTAAATGCTCTCCACACCCGGATAAACAGTTCCACCTCTCGATTGCTCTTACAAATAGAAAGCCAATTTTCTTGCACATTCTTGATAGGGCAACACACTCCTCTTATCTACCCTGCCTTGCTGGCAGAAACTCTCTACTACCACTCTTTAAATTAACACCAACTATCATTGCTGCATTTCTTCACATCCGGATCTTGCATTACAAATCGCACTTTCGCTCTTGCAATTAATTGAACTCTCTTTGACTTCAAAATCATTCTATGTAAAGCAGGCTTCAAAACACCAAGAACTGTTATATCCGCACTCTTGGAGGAAAAAATCTGCAGACCTCCAATTAATGTTTCAAATTGCCTTCCTTATTAACTGGAATTCTCATTCAATTTACAAAATAAATTATTCCTGTTTCCGCCTGCTTTAACACTTCAGTGACTGGAAGAAAACCCTGTAAAATTATTCTTATGCAATGCGCATCACTTCATTTTCTAAAATAGAATCTCATGTCACCTCACTTTTAAGTCATTAACAGCTACGTTCCGTCCATTTCATTCTCATTATCTTAATTTATAGTACAAATCCATAGGTCCTTTAAATCCTTTTGACGAGACACCCTACAAAAACTTTCATTTAAACCTTCAGATAAATAACTCGCATTACTTCCTGCACAGTTTTACTTTGCACAGACAAATAAACCCGACAAAATTTGCAATATTCATGACACAATTGTGTTAAACGGGCACCTCTGTTCATCGTGACATTTTTGGCCCAACAGCAATGCTATTCGCAAGAGGAACCACTAATATTCCGTTCAACACAAACACTTCACACTCGATTTATCCTTTAATTTACTGCAATTCAACAATGAATCAAAATGACACTAGTTCTTACTTATCTATGTCAACACATTTTATGAAATTTACTTCCCGATTCATGACAAAAGCATCTGTTCTTCCTTTGAAACTATGGCAAGGAAAGGAAGTACCACCTATAACTCTGGATCAAAACCTCTTACCTGGTTTCCTGTGTCGCAAACTGCAGGAATATCTACAAAACCTTGTATTTTTGTACCAATCCCTGAAAAATAATATTCCACTCTTCTCTGTTTTTCTCGCTGCAACCAAAATAATTTACAAAACTCATCCAATTCAGTATGAAAAATGTTAGTATCACTGTTCAACAGACTAGATATTCCTTTCATTTTTACTTTAAGTTAATTGAGGCTATTTACATTAAACAACTATTATAAATTTCTTTTCTTAATGCAAAACAACTTCTCCGAAAACTAACTGGATTCAAAGTGAATAAGCAAAATATTGATTATCAAACAGGAACATACAAGGATTCGTACTTTAGACACAAATTTGTTAAATCACATGTTTCAAAATTAAGTTAATTAAATTTTTACCTCCAGATATATCACATAATTAAAAATTGGGCTTTCTTTACAAAAATACCACTGCCCCACACTCGAACAATTCAGACACTAAATCCTGTGAAATGTATCTATCTGAAAATACTGATAATCTTAGGGGTTTCCCTAGGTCCTAACAGTACACAAACAAGTCCTAACTTAATCAACCTAGAGTCATCCATACCTCTGATATTATTTAATCAACTTCACAGAATGTAGTACATAACAATTTTTTAATCTGCAGTTCAAATATCAGACTTCAGTAACTCCATCTGGGATGCTAATTTAATACAGTAGGGCTAGGCGCCAACTTGTTGTTTATGTTCGCCCAGATATTACAATATGGTTTACTTAGATTTTTTCTATCGTGCGATAATGTGGTTGCCATGGGGATAACGTGTATCAGTGTTAGTTTTTTTATCCTGCGTGATCTCTGCTCAGCAAAAGTAACACATTGTTACAAATTTTGTGTAATGAACGCTTAAAATAGTGTAAATAATCTACACTGAATCGGGAAAGTGTAAGACATTAATATTACTTTCTGTTGTATTTATTTTATGTTAAAATCTTGCCACCACCTCTCCCTTCGAAATCCAGTTTTATTATGAAATAAAAAAAGTGGTGATTACACTGAACGAGGAATAAATTAAAAGCGGAGCGCGCACTGAGGCATGGCGTAGACAAAACAAAAGGATTAAGGAATCGCGCCAAAAAGCACTTGGCGGCATTGCACTCCTATATCAAATCAGTAACACCGGTGGAGTTACGCAGTCTGATAATTAGGCCGACGATATGACTTTGATCTATGCTGAAATCTTTTTTTCTCATAATATTAAAAAAAAATGTAATTAATTTGTACACAAAACAGATCGATCCATTAATTAAATACACCACTGACAGTTTCATCAAATAAGATCTGATCTATATATTATAAAAATTTTCATTGGATATTACAGTTCCTAAAATATATTACAAGAAATTACACATAAAGTAAACTTTAAATACACTTTTTTATAAAACTGGCTCGAAATTCCCTCAAACAACATACATTCTGTCAGAATCGTTAAAAATGTAGAATATAAAGTGCTCATTATAAACAATCGCAAGTACAAAACTTTCAAAATTATATTATTTTACTTTGTTTTTGTAGTAATCAAAATATGTGTGTGGTTTGAGGTCAACATTTACTAAGCACGCTAATTTCAATTAACAGGAACATTATTTTGAATACATTTTTTAAAAAAAATGTAAAGAATCCTTTGAGAAGTTTGGTGAATGGATGCAACATTACAGAAAGCATGAATTTAACTTAAAGGTTTTTCCAAAATGAATTTATGGAAATGTAATAAATATAAAGAGGACAACAATGTGCACTTCCCAAGAAAACCAGAAAGTTGCAAAACATGCAATTCCCAAGTAATAAATTTCGGAACATCCTATTCTAAAAATTTACATTCAAAGTTGCAAAATTAAACTTGGTTGCTTCAAATTCATTGTGTTTACTGATCAGGTACGCAATATTTCAAAGGAGCAACCCGTATATAATTGCAAGAATTAAACTACTGTCTTAGATGCAGAAAGACTGCAAAGGAATACATGAATTTTACCGTTGTTGGAATTTCTACTGTAATGCATCAATTATGTATTCATGTTATAGGCTCGCAAGTAATAATTCTGAGCAGTATCAGTCGTGAACCATGGAAATACTGAAGGCTACAAAGTTATGTTGAAAAGGTGAGTAACAGTTATTTTGGTTCATTACAACAATGAAAAATATTTTCCAAGTACAGAAAACTGAAAAGAATTTTCTACATCTTGACTGGAATGTTTAAAAATATAGGAAAACCATAAACTAATATTTTAATTTGTTTCCTAGATTTTAATTCACATACTAGTTCATGTTCTCTTCAAGGCTAGATGTATTTACAATTTTAGTCTTTTAGAGATGTTTGTTGGCGTAGTTCATAGCATCTTAATTAGTAGCTTCATGTTATTGTGCTCATAGCATGGATGTGTGGACATGTATTTAATTTGAAATGAACATTGTTTTAATTACAGGTTGGACCAATTCACGACTCTTCGTTCGGGGAGATTGTCTTTTGAAAATTGAATGAGAAATCAGTTACCACTTACAAATAAAAACATAATTTCTTTAAAAGTAAAATACAAAATATTTATTGCAATTCATTTCTGTGATTTTTTTTTATGAACAGGGACGTCTTAAGACCCTATGCAAATGTTGGCCCCACTTGTAAAACTTAAAATTATATAGCAGTGGTCTTCAAACTGTGTTCCGTGAATCCAAGGGTTCCATTTGTCAAAATAAACAAATCATAAATGGATTAACGTTTTTTAATGGGCTGCATTAAAAAACCATTTCATTATTTCAATGAAAACCAGGATTTATATTACTGATGTAACAAGAACGACTGATTGAACTCTCAAAAGATTCCATGCTAAAATGCAGAATTGATTTTTCGTTCAAAACAGAATTAATATCCTCTAAAAATAACTTTTAGTAAAAACAGGTCCTAAATTTAAGCAGAATACACAAGGTTACTTCCACAGCTTAAACATAAAAAATGCAAGTATATATGTCCCAGTTACTAATTATAATATATGTTTTAGTGACACCTGCAGCATATATTAAAATTATGAATGAGTAAATTAAAAATAAATAATATATATAAAAAAATTTAATAATTAACACAACATTTTAAATATTATTTTATGATATATTTACCTAAAACAGTGAGAAAGAGTGGGGTTCCTCAAGAATACACACTTTATAACTCTATGGGTACTATGAGTCAAAAAAGTTTGAAGACCACTGTATATAGCATACACATTGTTAAATACTCGTACAAACGGTAACAAATATGAGGAACTCAAAATCTCGCAAACCTAGGCATAATACCTGCTCGACCGACTGATTGAGTAATGACTGTACGGTGGACAACGGTCATCACATAATAGCATTCTTGCCAGTTTGCATATAGAGTTCGAAAATCCTAATCTTTCAGAGAATACGTACATGATGACATTTGACTATTCAAGTTATTCGGATCATGATTTGCCGAGGCCCATGCCTTAAGATGTCCCTGTGTGTGAAATTGAGAGTTTCAGTTCTTCAATCAAACGTCTCATTTTTATGTGAAATAATTTTTTCTAGCTAACAGTATTTTTTGCATTGGTTATGCCAATGTTACCTTTCCATTGTGAAGAAGTATTGCTTGTGCCTTTCTAACATTTTAGGTTATATTGAATACATGATAAAAAAGAGTACTTATAGACACTCATCAGTTACTTTCCATTGACTTTTGAAAAAGAAATGTTCTGTACATTTACTCATTGATCACATCTTTAAAGTTTAAAAGAAGTTCAATTTTACTGGGATTCTAAAATGTTTAAAAACACAATTCCATTTTTTGATTTCAATTTCTAGGAAATATCAAGAGTACATAATTCGGTGCTAATTTGATATCGGGGGCAGTAGTGCCAAGTTGTTTATGTTCGCCAAGATGGGTGTATAATATTCAATATGGTTACCTTAATATTTTTATCGCTGTCGATGTGGTTGCCAATGGGGATAACGATATTAGAAATAACTTTTATTGATTTTTTCCCGCTGTAATCTTTAATTTCAGACGATTTCTTCAAAATTTAACCATTTTCAGTATAAATTTTCTTTTGATTTTATGCCTTCTGTGTAATTCTGGGCTATTTTCGAATATGGATATTTCTAAAATGAGTGAGTAATAGAATATTTTTTCTTAAAAGAATAAGTGTTGTGCTTTTTAATTATCGCTATAAATAATTTATTTTCGTTTAAAAATGTTTTTTATCGCTTTTGTTCATGAAATTCGTTGAAGGAACTTACAGTGCAAGTTTCATATTGCACGCTTTCACTACTTTGTAAATGATATTCTAAATTAATTTTAACATACATTATGTAATTATTTTATTCATAATGAAAATGCAATTATTACTATGTGTAATAATCATATAGTATATGCTACTTATAATTGTTTCTTTTAGCATTTATTTATAAATATTACTACATACTTTGTTATTTTTATAATTAATTTGTTATTTATTTATAATTATTTAATTATAATTATTATCTTATTCATTTATAACTATTTTTGTTGTTCCTTTATAGCTATTATGTTATTTATTTATAGTTCTGTATTACGAGTTCTCTTATGCATTATTTTTAGTTTTTTATAATTCGACAATTATTCATTTTAATAATTACTTTTTAAATTATATTATGATTATTGTTTCTAATAACAGTTATATAATTGTACTATATGAATATTACATAAAATTACGATAAAATAATATTATGAGCTTATTATATGCTGCTTATAATACTATTAGTACATGTTACTTTTTATTACATATTAATCATTATTTATTGATTGATCTAGGTTATTCTCAATCTCTTCCTATATCCTTTATTTGAAATACATTTAAATGTATTTCAAAACAATTCTTTAAAATTGTGTATCATTAAACTACCGCTAAGCCGCCATATTGGATTTCAGTCCAGCAGCACTTGGCGCTATTACCCCCGTTATCAAATTAGTTCCCATAATTCATCCACATTTTCATCTCATCAAGGAATTTCATGCAATATTTCCAGCGACAGTAATATTTTTCTCTGGTATTTCGTTACTAAACAGCATGATTGTGCATTCTAATTCCTGAAATTTCAGCCCTTACAAGATCATTAAGTTTCTCAATATTAAATATTAGTACGTAACTCTTTATTTTTCAGACACATAATAAATACAAATCATTAAAAAAAATAATAAAATAACCTTTTCAAAAAAGATATTTTACAGTGTTACTGTCTCCACAAAAATAATGTATACTTAAAATTCAGATTTGATTCGGAAAGTAAAAAGTCAGTTTGACCAGCTATTATTTTAAATTTTTCAAATGCTTATAAAATGCTCAAATTTTTAAAAATTGTTAGTCATTTTAAGTGATTTATGTTTCTTTGATTATTGCAAACAAAAGTTAGATTGGATTTGAAAATTTGTTCCCTTGTTGATTTTTAATTATTATTTTTATAGAAAAACCTGGTAAAAACATGAAACTTTTTAAAATATTAACTAGAGATCTCAGCCCTAAATCCTTACTAACTTTTCAAAGAAAATATGTTTGGGAGTACATACAAAAAATTTTCCAAGACTATCTTAGATGGGGAAAAAAGCTTAGGGGTTAGAAAAAATTTATATCTTCAAAATTAAAAGTCTGAGAAAAACACATTTAAAGTTTGTTAAGTTATAAAGGAAATTCTAATAATGCCTGTAAAGCTTTAATTTTTAATATATTATTTT
>BMAV01025706.1:114017-142501 GCA_019973955.1 Trichonephila inaurata madagascariensis | reverse complement strand
ACCCCAAACCGGGGTAGCCAATCGGGACTTGTAAAGGTACAGCTTTCTTGCTAGAAAACTCCATTACCGTGCGGATAACAGTTAAGCAGAAACGGATGAAGTTGATCCCCAGCAACTCTACGTACCGAATTGCATTGAGGGGTTTTCTTACACGCACAAAAGATACGAAACAGTGCCACAAAGAACCACCTCAGACCATGATTGAGCCACCATGCCCTTGCACAGTTCCAACTTGGCATGCAGAATCCATGGCTTCATGAGCTGACGCCATATTCTCAGCCTTCCGTCGGCGTTAAGTAGTCGTAATCGAGACTATTAGTCCATGCTACTCATTTACAGTCCTTTACACTCCAGTCTTTTCTCTCTTGCACATGTAAGACGTGCAGCCCGATAGCGACCATTGAGCAATGGTACTCTCGTAGGTCAATGGCTCCAAAACCCCATACGGTCAAGCGAGCGTTGCACAGTCCACTTATTGACTGTACGACTGGCACCGTCATTCAACTGGGTGGTAATTTGAGCTAATGTTTGTCTTTGCTGGCTAAGTACAATGCGCCTGAGCCGTCTCTCACCACACTGTGTCAACAAATTGTCCTTTGCAGTTTGCCGATCGATACTTTTTTTTGTCCACCATCCATGTATTCTTGGTATACTCTTGACACTGTTGACTTTGAAACTCCTAGCTGTCTGACTATTTCGGAAATTGAATTGTCCATGCGTTGCGCACCTACGATTTGTCTACGATCGAAGGCGTCTAAATCAGGCAGTTTACCCATACTGGCAATTTCAGCAACTATTTCAGAACAACCACAGTATGCGCTATATATACACTTACTACAGCGCTTTCACTTGCGCATAAAGGATACGTAGCGCTATACAATTTGCATAGCCCTTGCTATTCGTAATTCAGTGGCACGTCAGTGTATTTAACATTTATCGGCCCTTTCTGCACGGTGAGTCATCAGCAGTACCAGGATCGTTTGTGGTAATGAAGACTTAATGTGCACATTGGCTATAGCCAAGGCTCAAAACGTTTTAATTGGAGTGGTGTTGTAGTTTGGAGAGATGGTGTTATCTAAGAGATTTGTCTTTATCACTTTACCGAGATTTATAATTATGAGGTACGTCACCAAACCCTGTGTTGCTTTATAGCACGACGTTAAGGTATCCGACTAGTCGGGAAAACCCTGATTTAAACGCGCATTTAAGGATAGTTATGATATTTAGTGCACTTGTTAAGAATACTGCAAAATTGTTTTAAGGACATTTTTCAAAAAAATCTTTAAATACATATTTCGGCAAAAAAATTTAAATTAGAATAATTTTTTTCAAATGTTTCTTTTGGAAAAATGCTTATATTATAATAATATTTTGCCTGTATATAGGTCAGACCTCTGTACAGAGCATCAACTAGAATTTTTGAAATATATAACTTAAAAGTGGTATTATCCATATTTTACGACAACAGAGGGGAGCACTTTTAAGAAAAAAAACGCCAATAATTATTTCAATTGGTGGTAACTCTGAAAATAATTTGAATTTTTCAAAAAATCCAGTTGAGCCTCTGTAGACAGGTCTGATCTATATACAGTCAAAATAATATTATAATAGAAGCATTATTTCACAAAAGAATAACATTTTGAAAAAAGATTATTGTAAGTTCATTTTTTGCTAAAATATTGTATTTAAATAATTGTTTTTTATCAAAATGTCCTTCAAACAATTTTATACAGGTATTCTAATCTAAATGACACTAAATATCATGTAAATTATCCATTTATGCACTTTTTTAAAATCACGGTTCCGAGCGTAGTCGGATACCTTAATAAATGCTCTCACATTCAGATTCTGCGCGAGATGTTAATTATATTTATTACACATTCTGAAAAATATGTACGGTTACTGAAAATATATTAATTACGTTATCATGGGAATCATATTGATTCAATTATAATATTATTGATTTATATTAAGGACAATAAATAAATAAAATGCCAAAAGCATTTTAAGAAAATTCATCCATATGTTTGCTATGAGTATTCTTAAGTATTATGTTTTTATATATCATTATCATCATATCCAGAAAGACAGCCTCTTGTGGGCCAGTGCCCTCCTTTTACTACTTTGGCAAATCCTCAACAGGGACCTCTCATTCACCGTCGTTCTTCAAGTTTTCTTGTTTATAATCTCTAAGTCTGATTCCACAGAATCTGTCCATCTCAGCCTTGGTATTCCGCTTTTCCAAAAATCGCAGTGACTTTGAACTGTAGTATCTTTTTGGCAACATTATCATCTGGCATTCAAATTATATGGACCATCCAATTCATTCAATTGAAATCCAGTGAAGAAAATTTCCCGGATGTATAGAATATATATTTATAAGTTTTATTTCCTTTATTAATGTTCGCTTTATTCTTGTTATGTAAATTATTTCTGTAGCAACTAAAAAGAAGTTCTTAAGATGTTACTATTTTCAGTAGATAATTGAATTGGTTTTAATAACATTGAACAGAAAGACCCTTTAGATGACCTTAAATAGTGAAATAAATATTAAATTATTATTTCTACTGAAGGGCAAACACGCAGATATTATTTTCTGCTTTGAATAAATTCAATTTTTTGTCGAATTGGTCCGATATGCGCAGCCAAAGCCCTTAAAACAAATCAATAAAACAAAGACACTTGGAAGGAGGGTTAAAATAGATAGCAAAAATATTCATTAACAAAAAGAAAATGTGAGGTTTTAACAAAAAAAAGGCCTAAGAAATTTAAAGAAAGAGGCAAGCAATGATTAATGGTAAATTGATGTAATGTATGATGTGGTGAAAAAAGAATGAAAAGAAATTATTTACAGATGTTTGTCTTCCTTTAATTAAAAAAAGAGAAAAAGATGAAAAAAAAATAAACATTTCCCACACAACAAATTTGAAAAGAAAACCGAATAATAGAAGGAAAAAAG
The DNA here is from genome assembly GCA_019973955.1 of Trichonephila inaurata madagascariensis. Classification (NCBI taxonomy): domain Eukaryota; kingdom Metazoa; phylum Arthropoda; class Arachnida; order Araneae; family Nephilidae; genus Trichonephila; species Trichonephila inaurata. Next base: position 139,542 of record BMAV01025706.1, on the reverse strand, counting down.
GAAATTAAAAGAAATATTTTATTTACGTATCTGAACCAAATTATTTCGAGTGGTTATGTTAGCAAAGATTCGAAAAGAAATTAGCAAATAAATTAAATGAAAGGGTTGCATGGCCTTGCTTTTTTTCATTAAGATATTATGCTGTGCAATGAAAAGTTCTAAAAGAAAACGATTTACTTTTTCTTTAAAATAAACAATTATATTCGAGAGGAATTATTTATTCATTACTTGAGAAATTTTCATTTTAAGTAAAGGATATGTTTCATATGCTTAAGAAGGTGTACAAAGTAATATCATTCGATTAGATTTGAAACTTTTACTTTATTTTAGATTTTTAACTTATTAAAAAACAATAAATATTAATTTAGTACATTTGAAATTTAAATACTGCTGTGGCCATTTTTTTCACTAATATTACAAAATTGCATTGAAAAGATATATATATATATATATATATATATATATATATATATATATATATTATAATAGAATAAAATAATAAGTGAAAAATTGTATTGCCTACAAAGCCAAAAAAGAAAGAAATTGTATTCCAAGAAACATGACAATTGAAGACACAGAAAGAGTCTTTGGATTAAAATGGAGATCTATTATAATTTCTAAGGCTGTGTTGCTGAATTAGGCCAGCGAATTAGTGTTAAACTGCTTTATGAGACCACCTTTCCCGTACAGCAAAAATTGTCGACATAACAGAAAAAACAGAGCCATGTTTAAAAATTAGGCCTATTTCTATCACAAGGGGATGAAACACCAGACAGTAAAAAAAATGAAAGTATGGATAGAGAACAATAAGGGTTATCTCATAAAGAAGAATATTAAGAAAAAATTCTATATAAAAAACTACGATAAAAACTTACATGAAAAAATATTAACCATAATGATATAATGAAGTCAAAGCATCTTAGTCAGAAAACGCACACTAAATGACGTGTTAACATTGAAGTGTTAACTCATAGAAGCAAAAATTAGTGGCGCCACTTAGATATTTTTTTGTAATTAAACTAAGCATATATATATATATATATATATATATATATATATATATATATATATATAAAGATGTATTAATGAAATTAATAATCTAAAATTAAATAAAATATAATATATAAAGTGTTAATGTAACATAGAAATAAATTTAAAACTGAACTTACTTAGATAGTTGTATTTCAAGTAATTATTGCAGAATTTTTTATGATTACCTTGTTTTAATACATCATCAGTTAATAATTCATTTTTTTAAATAAAATTTAAGATAATATTTCTAAATATAGATGGGGTGTAGGTTACTACACCAGAATGGCCCTTTAATATTGTTAAAATCAATGTATTTATATATTTCTGCTTATGTTCAAGTAAACGCTATTTTCATGATGTGATGAAACATAAATAATTTATGCTATAGCGGCGTAGTTTCACATCTATAGAATAATTTAGTACATGTTAGATTATTACAGAAACATCTACGCGCTCTACAATAAGGAACTCAAAGGTAAACAAAAGTATATATAGCTTTCTATCTCTCTATGTGATGTCATCTTCTCACAATCCCCTGAGCGTAGTAACTCTCCTAAGGTACAGAAATATGGGAAATAATCCGGGAATCTAATTTGAATATTTAAGTTCCAAAACTACAGTTAGTTAAAAATTAGTCGAATTAAAACCTTGAAATGAATTATTGGCTTACACGTGCACTATCTCAAGATTGATTTTCGACATTTCTGACCTTTTTGAGGCTACCACATTTTCTTCCATACCGAAATCAGACAAAAATAATTACGGACTCGGGGAGATCAGTTAAATTACCAAAATACTATCTTTTTAATCACTAAATAATATTTTACTTTTCTTACAATTTTGTCCTAGTAATTTTAAGCTTTTTATTAAAATATGGTTCTAATCACTCTGCATGTTTTGCTCTCGTATACCCAGAAAATTAAAAATCGGATTCCCGAAATTCCCATTTTTTTAATACTCAATATTTGGGCTAAGCAATGAATAACTGAGGAAATTCTAAATATAAATAACGATTTTTTTTCTGTCTGTCAAACTTTATCATTCAAGTTTTAATTAAAAATGGAAATTCACTTGAAAAATTTTGGATTTTAAAAATTATTTTGTGTTTTTCATCGAATGATCTTCATACTACCATATACTTATGTAATTTTATTCTTACATGTTTTACTTAAAATTTTAAAAGGTTTAACCTAAAAATAAGCCTTCAAGGAAAAATTAAAACATCACGTGTCCGCAATTTACGTACTCACTTACTTTCATTTGAAATACCAGCAAAGTTTCTCCTCAATCAATGGATTAAAAGTATAATAGAGTAGTAAGAAACCTTTCTGATGGAAACATATTTTTTTCTCTTTTTGAAAAAGTATATTTTCAAAAACTTTAAACAATACTTTTTGCTCCATAACTAAATTTTCGTTCATCTTCTTTGTATTAAATTTTGCTAAATATAATATTAAACTTCATATTCTTCGTCCCTATCATAGAAAGATACATTACTTGAAAGGACCCAGGAAATAGCGGTCTATTTTTTTCTCCCTGCAGGGTGATTCTGTATTCAACAATGACGTTTTCGTGTTTTTCACCATATTTTGTTTTCCATATCCGATGTAACCTAAGCAATGCCATCATTATTAAGACACGTAATTTTGAAATTCTTACTTAAAATTTCAATCTTAGAAGAATTTAAAGCTTTATAGAGCCCTGCTTTATGTATAATACGTACGTATTTATTTTTTTTTGCAAAGTTCATCCACTCCCATTTTGGTCTATAAATAGACTGAATTGGGAAAAAACGGACTGAGGTACCAAATATGTTGAAAAGGTTAATTTTACATTATATAAATACAAAAATCAACAAAAAGTGCTGACTTCGATAATGGAAGGGGAAAACAACCTAGAAAAATAATAGTTACACACTCAAACCAGCCTATATAGTGCCAGGCTGTGCAGCTAGCTTTATATTGAGTGCTAAAACAAGGTGAAATTCAGTTTTTTCCCCAAGTTTTCACATGCTGTACTGTGGAAGCTAGGCTAGAATAATTATTTAGATCAGTATAAAGTGTATGAGGTTTCAGAATCAAGAATTCTGATTTAGCTCTATACAAGGACTTTGATTCAAAGCGACAAATTTAAAGTAAAACTACATCTTTGGAAACTGAATATATTAGTTAAAACGAGTACAATTTAAAAAAAAAGGTTTTGTACCTTAAGGTATCCGACTACGTTTGGAACCGTGATTTTAAAAAAGCGCATAAATGGATAATTTTCATGATATTTAGTGTCACTTAGATTAGAATACATGTATAAAATTGATTTAAGAACATTTTGACAAAAAAAATTATTTAAATACAATATTTTTCAAAAATTAAGGGTAATATGTTTTCAAAATTTTCCTTTTGAAAAATCTTCTATTATAATATTTTTTTGTTTCATAGTTCAGACCTCTTTTCAGAGAGGGTCAACAATGAGTTTTGAAAAATTCACATTATTTTCAGAGTTACAACCATTGAAATAATTATAGGCGTTTTCTTAAATTTCCCTTTTTTGTAAAAAATGGATAAACCCACTTCAAGTTATATTTTAAAATTCTAGTTGGGCCCTTGAAAGGACTGAGCTATATACAGGCAAAAAAATTATTATAATAAAAACATTTTTCAAAAAGGAGAACATTTTGAAAAAATTTATTCTAAGTTAATTTTGCCAAAATATTTATTTAAATAATTTTTTGTCAAATGTTCCAAAAAAATTGTATACATGTATTCTAATCTAAGTGACACTAAATATCATGAAAATTATCCATTTATGCGCTTTTGAAAAATCACAGTTTCGAACGTATTCGGATACCTTAAGGTTAATAAATTTTATATTTGTTGCCTTATAAAATTTTATATTGTAATTTTTAAATTTTAAAAAGGTTAAAAAGAAATTTAATAAAATCTTTATCAAATTTTTTTTTCACAAAGTTCATGTCAAAGTCTACTTTTAGAAAACCACAATTTTCGTACTGAACACGGTATTTAAACGAAACCAAAGCATTTTCTACTTTGATTGTTTTGTTTCCAATTTTTGTTCCATCACGCTACGGGAAAAGAAACGAAAGAAGTTTAATTACCGTCGCAAATTAAAAGAACAGTTTTCATTCCGAATGTAAATGGAGTTTTAATGTCTGTGGGCTTGTAAGAACTACCTTCTACTTTACAGACCCTAATTAGTCTGCAGTATATTTTATTCTTCTTAGGTTTAAATATAGATTGCTAGAAATACAAAAGAAATATTCCTTCTTTATCCATTGTAGAAGCGAAAATGTTTTATTAAAGTCTCAACAGAACACTTTTTAAAGAACACTCTTGTTCTTTAAAAAATATATATATATAATTTAAAAACTGTTAAGTCAAGTATGAGAAATCAGAATATATTAATAAAAATAGTGAATTCGTATCGAAATAGAATTCTAAGAATTGCTTTAAATCTTACGTTGGGTAAAAAGACTTATTTACTTTACAAGCAGACATTTAAATTTGCCAGATATTTAATTATCAACCGTAAAGAGTAAAATGTGTGATACTAATTTAAATGTTCGTATATATATGCGAGTTAGTAACTATTTACTATACAGTGTTTCCTGTTGTAACCCCCAATAACAAATGTATGACAAGACCTATTGTCATAATATAAGGTATAGGTATAGCTCCTTGGTCGGAGCATTCGTCTCTCAGACGGGAAGGATTTGCTTCGATGCCTGTAGATAACGCTGTGGTGTGATTTTTGGGGTGGGCTGCCTTGACGTCTTCATTCGGACTCTATACAGTGAGAGGAACACGTGGTGGTACTTGACGATTTTTTCAACTCACAGGTATGTGCGATTTTCTTATCTGTCACCATCAGACGGTACATATGTTTTAGTGACCTTGCCCCAGACAACAACAAAAAAATCCCGATATGACTTTCTTATGAACTTGCTTTGTCATTGTGCAACAGTTACATGAAAAAAAAAGGACTCCAAATTCTTAACTTGCCTGAAAAATTGAAAAAAATTAACAAAGAAACAGTAGGAGGACAGAAAGCAGAGCAAAATACACAAAAAGCTCCAATGTCTGATAGCCTTGAAAAACGAAGGAATTACCGTTTTTGTACCTACAAAAAAAATAGAATGATGTCATATAAATGCGTCACAAATGTGAAACTCCTATTCTCCTGGAACACACCAAAAAACATGAGATATTTGTATTCTATTAAACAGTTATGTGTTTATCTTTGTTCCTATAATTTTATGCATTGTTAGTTCAACTTTTGCATTGCTCTTGCTCCTACATTTTTTTTCGTTTTTGGTATTATTATTTTTAATTAATCTTATATGAATATAGATAATTTCCAACCAGTTTTTGTAAAAATACTAGTAACAATTCTAGTGTTAAAAGTCTATTAATGTAGTGTGCCTCATAAAGACTAAAATATTAAAAATTGTAAATTCATTTATATGCTTCATGTTTTTAGTTAAATGGTCTAATGTAAAAATCTTAAAAAGAAAGTTGTGCTTGATTTAACCCCAAGCATCCTCTCTTATTTGAGTCATACTCAACGGTCATAAGATTAAAAAAAATAAACGTACCTGTCTGTCAGACGGATGTTCCTCAGAGCGGAAAAACATTTTAATTACAACCATAGGGTACAGTTGCCATACACTACCCGCAAACACACATAAAACTGCTTAGAACCCCACCTGGCTGATAAATTTGGAGTCAGATTTCTTATCTCAAGCACAGTGCAAGATACATGGAAAAGGTCAATTACAAAGTTGTTAAGCCTCATCGCTTTTTTAAATACCTTACGCTCAAAAACGATACAAATGAAAAGCACACAGCACACACGTGTTGCACACACATGAGGTCCGTCCATCTATTATGCTTAAAAGGGTGACCTTCAGCAACAATACCCATCTGGACCCCGGTTTGCATTTCCCGCTGCATTTCATCAACTTGGCATGTGACATACTGGCACAAGCATCCGTAATAGGGTTTCTAAGTTCCTGCAGTGTTGATAGAGGGGTTACATTTACTCTTTGTTTGATATATCCCTACAAAAAAAAGTTCAATTGGTTCAAGTCAAGTGATTGTGCAGGCTATTCAACGTACACATAACTAACTAATCATAACTACCATGTTACTACGATTTTTCGTTTAAAGTCATTTATTACTTAATATTTCATTCTAAATCACATTAAATATTACCAGCATAAAAAATCTTTCAATTAACACTTCACAATTCCTGATTGTTTTTTAAAACTATATTATGCAAAATTCTATATTATCTTTTTGATATTAGTATTTTAACTATCATCTATCTTACATGTAGTTTGCATGTGATCTTTTTCCATTTAATATGCCTTAAAATTATTTAATTATAGACAGTATATGAACAAAATATTCTTGAACGCACCGAAATATCCATTAAAAATTCTTAGATTGAAATACAGATTAAATGACTTCAGAAACTGCTTACAAAGAAAATAAGACTCAAGATAATGAGCAAATCCATCATAATATTCATTTAATCTTCATTTTAACCATTCTTTAAAATAACTTTATACGTAATTTCATTACCACAGAGAACACAATTTCTCTTCCTTACGACTTCCTCATCAAATCAACAAAGGAATAAAGTTTCCAATTTAAGGATTCTGTTTCTCCCTCTAGATAAATTCACTTTAAGCACCCCCAGGATGACACCATCTTGAATGCTCCGGCGCCTGGAGACAAACATGCTTGAGTTAACACCTCAAATAACACAAATAGCACCATCTCAACCAAAACATCAGGCGAAGGCTCCGGATAATTGAAGTCACAAGCACTCCTGGTGGGAAAAATTTATATCCAACAATCCGTATCCGGTGAAATTCCGGAGAAATTCCTGCCAACCCTTGGTGCGGAGGGTACCTTACGGAATTCAGGAGGGCATTCATCAGATTGTCATCACCACCGCATCCTGCCATTTGGGGAAAGGAATAACGGAAACTTTTGTGGAGGGCCACGCTTTTTGCTGCTGTTATTGTGTCTCTCCTCTTTTCCTGTTTTCTACCAGTGGTTTTTGTGTTTTCTTTGATTCCCACTAGAAAAGGGTGAAAAAATAAGGTTTGAGTGCCTCAAGTGATGTGTAAAAAAAGACTCACGTTGATGACACCAGTGCCATGGTGAAGTGTTATGATGGAATGCTTTCCAGATTTCGATAGATAAGTTTTCTGTTTCACGACCACACAACAGTGACCTTCTTCCCTAGGGTGCTCGTTTTTTGGTTTTGTTATTCTTATTTGAAGATGTCGTTGAGGAGAAAAAAAAGCTTCTTAAGGGCTGTTGACGGTGACGAAGGAGCGATGAGAGGTAGTTTTTCTGGTCCTTTTCCTAGAAGAACAGTTGGCATTATTTTTGCTGAATAATGCTGTACATTTGTTCTGAGTAAAATAATGTAATACAAAATGATAGATACAAATTAATCCAATTTGTTTGGATAATGAATTATTTTGAAGTAATATTTTAAGAATTGCTAACATAGATTTACACATGTATTATAGAAACACTGTTACATAAAGACAATTATAAAACTATCTGTTAGGCTATATAGATCTACTATTAATTTATTATTTTCCTTCACTTCAGTATCCTTCAAATGATATAATTTGAAATAGTATGATATTTTCAGTCTCAGATCAATATAAATTTTTGTTTAAGTGTAGAGCGGGGGTAAGGGGGGCGTGGCGATGACAATTTCTTTTGACGACAGAAATCGGTCGCCAAGCTACTTCATCTAGTGATAAGTGCTTTTGTTAACCGGATTTGATAGCCAAGCTACATAATTTAGCGGTAGGTGTTCCTACAATTAACAAATTCCTATTTGGAAATAAAAATGAAGAGATATTAAAGTGAAAAGAAAGAAATATTTATAAAGCTATCATTGATGCATAAAATTAAAAATTGTTACTATTTTTAAGCAAAAGGGAATTGTGCTCTCTGGAAAGTTCTAAGAGTGTGCAGACATCCATCACACACATTTCCATACATACCTCTTTGCAAAAACTCATTCAATCCGGGAATATTTTCTTCGAAATATTATGTTCGAATAAAGGAAGTCATAGTCCGACTTTCGCACCCCCATATTCGTCAACATTAGAATCTCTCGCATACTCGGCGTACGTTTTTTCGAATTAGCTATTCTTCCTTTCAAATATTTTTATACGATACGCATTCGCTCCTATCTTTCAGAATTTACAAATATACCCATCGCTTGAATCCTTTTAATCAAACGCATTGCTTTCTTGCCCACCTTCTTTAGGTGGATACGGGTGTCACAATCCCGAGGTACCTCTAGTGATATTTTCCTTTTCCCAAGGTGTTTACTATCTTTGGTAAACACGGATGTCATGACCCCGGGGTACCCCAGTGATCCTTCTCTATTTTCACCCTCCATCTTGTCATCCAATTTCGCCTTCTTCTTTTCCCGTCCAGACCACAGAATGTTTGGCGCAGTATAGCCAAAACTGGCTCTTGCGCCATAAAACACCAAACTCAACTCAACTCAACTTGCAAACCGAATTTCGCATTGGCAGCAATCAATCCGTTTTTCAAGTACCACTGTGTTACAGATAATTTCCCCTTTGGTTCCAAATAATTAAAAGAAAAAAAAAAGAACCACAAATCATAGCTTTCAGACATAATCTTCAGAATAGTCGAAGGAAAAAAAAAAAAATAGGAAAATCGAACAATAAAAAAATGGCAGAAAAGTTAAAAATATCCTTTACGAATGAAATCCAAGTGTGAAATGAAAATTAAAATAAAAATGGAATTATTAATTTGAAAACCGTCTGCCCTTAACGTCCGCAATTTTTTTAATTAACCAATTGAAATTTATTAAAAATACACGTGACCTTATCTGCTTATGACCACATATCAAAAATCAAGGGTTACCAAATTATATGGTCTGCCAAATAAATTCGTTATCTCACCATGATATCTAAATAAAAATTGCCAAACCCGAATGCCCCCTTTCCCTAATCTACACTTTAGGAAATTTTTTAAGAGTTCGCAAAATATGTTTCTGAATAAAAAAAAAAAATCGGTACTTACGTATTATCTTAGCAATCGCTAACTCTATCAATAATTCGCCAATTTGGCAAACCCGATTTCCTAAGTGTCGTGCAGGCTTAACTGGTAACCAGGTGCTCCGGTTCCTATAATGTCGCCAATAGGTTGCAATAATACGTAAGTAACAAAAATATTTTACATTATCAACCGTTATTTAAAAGCTGGTAATCAAATTCATCTTTCATAAAGCGAATAATTTCAAGGTTAAACATTTTAATGGTATGTACAATTTTTTTACATTAATAAAAGTCAGAAAAGATTACTAGTTTTTGTTAAAATTTCATAAAAGCAGTGAATCACACAAGAAGTCTGAATTCAATGCATTCATTGAAATTCTCTTTAGATACAATATTAGTTGATGAATTTTTAACAGAAGAAAAAATGTAGATTGTGCTTGATCTATTTCTTCTGTCCACACTATTATTTTTTTCCCACCGACTGCATCCAGGATGTAGTGTAAGAATTAATAAAAAAAAAAATTAAAAAAAACAGTTAATTTCAATGCATGTGCTTATTTGTAGTGTTAAAATGCCCAAAAGTGAAAATGTTGTACTTCACGAGACTTAGAAATAAGTAAGGAAAACAGTTCTATCCAATGGCTTTTATTTTTTAAACCTGTCGACATTTTTATCAACGGTAAACATAGTTTAAATTACATATAATGCTAAAGTTTAAAAAAACCATGAAAAAAAAAAGGATTAGTATTTTATAATGAAATTTAGAGAGAATTTTTTTACCTTTTCTTAACACCCTTTTATAAGCTTCATTATGTAACGGAATCTTTGAACTCAATTTTTACCCACTTTAAAAGATCAGATTAATTCGAAATTTTGCTAACTTGTCCAGAATTGATAACAATACAATACTTTAATAATTATGTTCTCTTGTCCTGATCAGGATCATCAGGAATAACGATTTCCCATTTTCAGATCCCATCCGCATCTGGCGACTAATTTCAAATCCCATTTCCAGATTTGGTGACTAAAAAGATTAAGTTGCATAATTTAGTTCGATTAACTATAAAATGAATTTTTTAGTTTTTTTTAACTATAATTTATTAAAACTAACAAGCAGATCCTTCATAAAAAGAGAATAAATCATTATTAGATTAACCATTTACGTCAGCGTTTCTCAAACTGTGGATCGTGATAACTCTACAAGGGGGGCGCGAGCATATTGAAAAGTTGAAAACTAAAGATTATTCAAAACATTATTAATTTACTGAAAGTAAGCAAACAAAATACTTTCTGGCATAATAAAATATAAAATACACATTTACACTGATATAATATACTTATATAAAAGTATCTGTACTTGTACACTGTATTTTATTATTAATTTAACAATACTAAGTTAAGAACAAGTTTGATAATTACCAGTGACCTCATGGGCTGTATTAACACTTATCTTGATGATATTTTTGTACGGTTTATAATTAATTCCTTATATATAACTGCCGATTATATATAAATGTTACGCGGTTCGGTCGCGAATGCCACGGTTTTTCATGTAGACGCGCGTATTTTGATGGCGGGGGGGGGTTATGCGGGGAGGAGAAAGGAATAAATAAGCAAAATCATTTGAAATAAATAAATCCTTTGCAAAGACTGTCAAGTTCATTTTGTTGTATTCCAAAGGCTTAGGGATAATTTTATAAATAGCAGTGCGCAGAACAGATCATACTTCGGAAAGACGTAGATATACGTCCAGAAGACTAATGCTTTAGCTGAGCGAGACGTTTATATACGTCGGTGGCACATAAGAGGTTAAAGTTGTACTGTAGATTTAGGATAAAAGCATAGTATTATTGAATTCAATACAATGCTATAGTATGGAGGGGCGCGATGAAAATGATGATTGAATATTAGGGTCGCTAGTATTGAAAGTTTGAGAAGCACTGCTCTTAACGTACCAGATTGCGTTTTCTAGTATCCCCAGAAATCCCAGACTTCTGAGGTTACAACCCACATTTCATTTTCCATTTTGAATCTGACTAAGGTGCATGTTCATTCAAGCTACGCTTCACTTACTAACATTTGTTTAACTATTTTTGTTGTTTATTTTTACTTTTTCTTGTGCCAATGTGGCATCGTCGTTGGAATTCAATGAAAGTGAAACTAAATAAAAACATTTGCCGGAAGCCGATGAAATTTACTATTTCTCTCAAATTTTTGTGGCGCAAACATTTTTTAACTTTTTGTAACTTTATGCAATCACAATAAAATAAAATTTACCTAGTAATGTTTCCCACTGATAACATTGGTTATGCATCTAAATAAGCCATGTATCTACATGAGGTTGCAATGGGATTTTACCCTTTACACAGCATGCACCGTAAAATCCGGCGTATAACGCACTCCTTTAACACAAAATAGGAGATCAAAATTTACTGGAGCGCGTTATACACCTGGTATAAAAATAAGAGATCAAAAATAAATAAAATAAAAACATGAGTTTTTTTTAAATAGACTTCTACACATATCGAAATACTGTTTTATGGAATAAATGACATTCCTTAGTAACTTTATATATATATAAGGGGTTTTGCTCTAGAAATATACTATTTTTTCTAAAGCTTGGAATATTACGTCGAATAAATGACTTCAAACCACAAGAATATCGTGCACGTACATTTCAAGTTTCTTCGTAAAATAGAGGGTGCGCGTTATACGGCGAATATACCTAAAAATTAAAAATTGCAGCCTGAAAATATAAGTGGTCGTTATACGCCGGAGTTTACTATATTTACTAATGGTTACACGGAACTCAAAGATTAAATAAAGAATACATATAAAATGCTCTTACTAAACATCTAATTTCACCCTACGTGTAAAGCATTTTGATTAATTTTGTAAAGGGAAGTCTAATTTTGAATGAAATTCTTTAAGTTGCTCATGATAACAAATTTATATAAAATTAAAACTATTGATTTTAATATGGCTTTCAGCTTTTGAAATTAGCAATTAAACGTTACTTTACATTTTTTAAATATGCTTTTTTAAAAACTTTAAATTCTTCTTAACTTTTGGGTCAAAGTTAGACATCTTTGACACAATACAATCTTACAACAAAAATGTTAAATAACGATATGACGTATATTTCAAAAAATAACAAATACTAACAGCTTTTCTACAGCTAAAATGAGATTTTTTTTAAAAAAAATAACGTATCTATATCAGAATTTTTCCTCTACTCTATATTCTACCCACCATAAAGTACGTAAAAGAACAACACTTAATACCTTTAATGAACCGGAGTATGTTAGATCGAAATTTAACAAATATTATTGAACCAAAAACAAAGAAAAGAGCAAATAATATATTATCTACTTCTTGATGGTGTAACTGCCATCCTTAAAAGCCTCGTAGATTTATCCAGAGCTTTCAGAATGGAACCAAAGAATCCTTAATGTTTGCCAAAAAGGCACAGGAATTCTTACGATACAAGGGGCATCTAATTATTTCACCCGAAGAACCGGAAAGAAAAAGTCGTATCGTCCCATTACGGGTCTTGCTGCCCCAACCCCAATTTGCTTTTATTATCCTTTTCAGACTTGTCCAGTTTTGCGTTAAGGCCACTTACACGAAAACAGCATTCACCGTGTTTGTGTACTTCCTAGTACACATCTCTTTATTTGTGTATGTTTCTTTTCTCTTTAACTTGGAGAAGCTTTTAATCTTCGAAATCATTGACGTTTATGCTCTCTTTGCATGTTAAGATTTAAAATATGCGTTTAAAAATTATTTTTCTTCCAGCGTTTTCTTCACTTTTCTTTATTTGTTTTTATTTATTTATTTATTTTTTTTTTTTGAGGTAGAGAATTTTCCACTCTTAGAGAATTCCTAACATTCCATAAAATTAGTCAAACAAAAAATACAAATTTGTTCCACTTTCTTTTGCTTTTTTTCTCATGCTAAGTTGGAAATAGAGTTATTATTGTTGTTTTTACATTATTAAAGGAGGCTATTTCTCCAAAGTACTCTTAATTAAACACTCTATATTTCCCCTTGTTATAACGGAATGCTTTTACATTTTATGACCAAGATCTTTTTTCTCGTAGTTTTTTTTTTCTTCCTGCTTTTGGAATTGTCTTAATAATGATAAAAATTCCATCGTAGTGACTGGAGATCATATCTAAGGTTAATTCTTTTTTTTTTAGTGCAATTCCTTCTTTTTTTCCTTTTATTGACATCTTTATGACCACGTTAATCATAAAAGGGTTGGAATGTAATTATCCAGTAAATTTTGTTGGCATTTTTGCTCAATCAAGATATGACTGGGAAACTTTTTTCCAGAATGTTAGCACCGCGGAAAAAACGCAAATATCTCTAAATTAACTACATACTTTGTTGGCACATTATCATAAATTAAGTCTTTTTATTTTATTTTTGTTCTTCTCCTTTCTTAACGTAATAACGAATAAATAGAATCATTAATTGGAATATTGCTCTATTTTTCCGATAGTTATTTGATCAGAGGACATTTTTTTTCAATATTTCTTTTTAGCGCTTTTGCTTACTTTTTCAATTAAGTTGATGAATAGTTAATTTATTAGTCAATTGTACTTCAGTTCTAATGGACCTTGTTTATTATATAAAGAAATCGCCATTTGTTACTTAGTATCGATAATAGCAAAGCATTTTTTTATAATTTCTAATGCCTTTTCTTTTCGATAAAAGCATAATGTATAAATAGCACTATCCAAAACCATTCATCTAGCAGCATATTATAAGCCATGAAATGGTCGAATAAGTACTCTTACAGAATCTAAAGAATGGTAAAAAATATATTTTTAAACTAAAATTATTTAAAAAGAAAGCAAAAAATAAGAAAACAGATAATACTTAGAGTTGCAGAGAAATATTTGAACAAAGTCATCCAATGAATTTCCTATGCAGGACTATTCATTCGCATGTAAATTAAAAATAACTCTTACGTTAAAATAATGAAAACACGGCGCTCAATAACCTGGCAATCCGGATAACTCAGCTACACCTTTAAAGGAGCAAAAAAAAAAAAAAAAAGCCCATGCAGATTGTAGTCAGTTTTTGCAAAGTAGCCTACCTAATTTCAATTATAAACATCTTTATGTCTTCATAAACTATTTTTCTGAAGTGTGTCTGATCCTATAAAATACTGCATACTGTGTATTCGTTAACCCTTTGTCTACCGTCGGTACTTATAAGTACCACTCACTTTAAAATTATATAGAATAACCATTTTTGCGAATACTCTGACGATACTTAGCAGGAATATTCTTTTAAATCCTCTCTTCCAAGATGTATGGCAGCACGGTTTCTATAATAAGTATTTTATTGAAGAAGGCGAATAGTTTTATAGCAGAAATTGCATTTTCAGCTGACGGCGTTTTCAGTGGTTTTGGGAGATAGTCATTTTTTTGTTCCGGAAAAATAGTTAATGTCAAAAGATAAGTGTCATACTTTTTTATTTGTTAATGAAGTCCTTAGAAATCGATTTGGCTATTTATTTAAAGTGAACAGTGTATATAATTAATTTTACAGTTAAATATCTTTAATTAATTAATTAGCTCTAACTAATTAAATTTCCTAAAATTGAGTATTTTGTTAATCTATATCCCTTAATTTTCAATTTAGTGATTAAAAAAAAACTGCAGTAAATCATAATGCGGTAGATAAAGGGTTAACCCTTTATCTACTGCATTATGATTTACTGCAGTTTTTTTCGAAGTAAATGTTCTATGTTTTCATAAAGTATGTATTTTTCCGATATTTAAGGGTAATCGGGCCGGTTTTTTTTTTACTGTTATATTCTTAAGCAAACAATACACACAAGTGAAGTATAATTTTTCCTGAGGAAAACACACCTTAGGGTAAATCGGGGACAAGATGACGAATGTCTTAATTTTTCCAACATGTAGCAGCATCAACCGGAGACTACAGGCTCTCCTATCGCCGTTCGTTAAACAATAGTTTTGAGACGCTGTGAAATCGTAATTTTTATGTTAGTTGTGAAGCTTTGGTTGCTTACCGCTGCCACGTTATAAATTTTACGCATGCGTAAATAAGCTTTGCTATAGATACAGGTAAGATATATATCATTTCTCTTTCATATTTATGAGTAATATAGTTTAAATACTCCCTATTACCATGAATAAATGCCAATTAATCGCCTTCCTTCATATCAATGGGAACGAATGTTTTTAAACAGGCAGTCCAGGGCAAGATGACGAGCTCGTCATCTTGCCCCGTGTTTCAGAATTAATTAAACTAACTATGTTTTCCATTCTATTAAATCCTGTAAACGCTTGTTTATCTGTGTGTTTGGCAGCGCGACATTGTGCTTCTATCGCATCTGAGGCTAAGAGGTGAATTGGATGCGGGAAGGTGTCGTTCGAAAAGGAGTGACCAGAGGAAGACATTTTTGCCGTCCGCTAATAACTTTATGGTCACTCATCCAGAACAAACTATCACAGACAAAACTATTGGTGAGCTTTTGAGCACCTCTTACTTCAAAGCAGCTACAGTCGGAAATGTTGTTAAAGGGCTTAAAGAATGTGGGATCGAGCCTTGTAATCCTCTTGTGTTTAGCGAACATGACTTTGCAGCTTCAAAAACTACTGGCCATGATGTTGTTGGCCATGAAACTGAGAATAATAGTGCCAATCCTCAGATCCTGGTAGTAGCAAATCAACATGTAAACCCTCCATAAGTACCAGAACTTAATGGAAATGCTGTTTCCGATACACCAAAGAAGCATGTTAGTAATTTTGATTTCAAACCATTGGCTAAAACTACACAATGTGAGAAAAAAGGAAAAAGCAAAACGCTGAGATCAAGCATTGTTACAAGCACACCCATCGAAGAAATGTTAAAACAAACTGCATTTCTAATCATTTGCATATCTACTCAACATGTACCTTCTTGCCAAGTTTCGTTACTATCCCACAATTATTTTTTGGTGAGCAAATTTGTTTATCCATAAGTGTATATGTATATATTTATATATATAGTCATACAGATAGTGAAATACTAAGCAAAGTGCGTGGGTAATGAATAACTGCAACATATATATATACATGTGACGTACACGAGGTAGGTTTTAAAAGTGCACGGACTGGGCCAAAATTTTTGCAGTTGAGTGATTACAATGTCCTAAAAGAGGTTTGTCCAAAACCACGTGTGTGGCCGCGGTAGCCGAGTGGTATAGGTATCAGATCGTGGCTTGCCTTGTCACGAGTTCGAGCCCAGTACCACTAAAGACCCGCCGTGTAGGGCAGCGATGCACGTTAAATCTGTCGAGAGCTGAAACGTCCTCCCGTTGGTGTGGTGTGGTAGTTAGGAGACGGGGGTGCCAGCTCAGGTGTCGTCCACGTCACTTGACCATGGTTCAAAATTACGTGGCCCGTCGTCAAAAGCCCTCGTGTAGCTGAACAGTGCTACGTTAATATTCAATCAATCAATCAACCAAAACCACGTGATCGGTAAATCCTCATGGAATCATATTTTAAAGGTGAATGCATTTAGTAACCGGCGATTGGAAAAAATGTGGTTTGTTGAGCAGAGAATGAATATCAAATTTCATCTTCGCTTGGGAAACAGTGCTGCGGAGACTAACTAAATGATGAAGCATGTGTATGGCAGTGATACACAATCGCAAACGCAAGCTTTTGAGTCACATTGACAGTCTAGAGAAGGCAGGGAAAATGTCCAAGATGCCTAATTCTCTGTACATCTGCAGACTTTCTGCACCTCTGAAAACATTGAAAAAGCTTCTGTGGCAGTACGTAATGACAGACATGAAACAATAACGCAAATATTAGAATCAGTTGGGATATTCGAGGTCCCATGTCTACGGATACTGAACAAAAATTTTAAATTGCATAGGGTGTGGAAGAACATAATTCCCCGCAAGTTAAGCGATTACCGAAAGGCAATTCAAACGGGAAAATTGCGGGAGACTCAATCTCGGCTGTGGAGAAAGGTTCTTTTCTACTTATTATATTTCTTACTGGAGACCAAAAACGTTTGTACGACAAATAATCTAAAAGAGCATCGGCAACATAGAAATCACCGCAATCTCCACGCAAGCAAATATTCCACCAAGATCGCTGTAAAGGAAATGTCATGCTAAAAATCTTCATCTATATCCAGGACATTGTGCATTTAAAACTAATCCCTGAAGGTCACTTTCTAAGCTAACAACTCTTTGTAGACAATCTGCTTTGTTTGCAGGAGTCTATCCGAATGTAGAAAGAAAAATTTTGGGCTGAGCACTCATGGGTGATTTTGCATGACAACACTCCTGCACAATGAGCCCTCCCCATCACTGACTTTCTAGCGAAAACGAAAACAACTGTTTTGCCACATCCTCCTTACTCTCCTGATCTCAGCCCTGGTGAATTCACCCTATTTCCTGAACTGGCACGTTGCTTGCAGGTCGATTTCAATCTTCTGATGAAGTTAAAAGTGCATCTCAGGCTGAATTAAGGGACATGGCTAAAATTGGATTCCATAAATGTTTCTATGACTTTTACAAGCAATGACAAACATGTACTGTTTCCCAACGATCTTATTCTAGAGAAGGATGTGTTTCAGTAATTTATTTGATATTATTGTTTCAGTTATGCACTCAGTCCAGTAACTTTTGAATCCTACCTCGCATAATTGTCACTAAAATAATTCAGATTTGGCTAGTATATCACTGGATATTTAAAAATAGTTCCTTATAGTAATTAAAATTTGTAAATCAAAAAACTAAAAATCATGAATAAATTACTTGGAGTTCTTGTCTTATGTTATTTTTTAAACTTGTATTTAACTATATATTTGTTTCTGTGCACTTTTTCGTATAATCAAAGGAATGCTTTACATATATATATATATGCATTAATAATGTTACATAACTTTTGTGTTTCATCTGAACTGCAATACTTGTTTATATATTCTAACAAGGTTAATACTTCGCCCCCTCACTTCGAATTCTTGCTGTTTTCTTTATACTAGGTTGTATTTTCGATCAACAAAATTGATCATGAAAATATACATTGGCGTTCGTTTTGTTGTTGCATTCTTTTTTCGAAGAATACGTCAGTTTTCATTAGGCTTTGAATTTTCTATATTCCATATATTACACATTTATTTGTTTATTTTAATTTTCTTCTCTCCAGTTTTAACCATTTTTGTTACGTAAGATCAGCACCATTAAAACTGTACTCTCAGTATAAGAATTCTAAAACTATAATCTTTGTTTAAGGTAAGTTTGCTGCGATGTAAACTTAAAAACTTAGGGAAAATCAAATCATTCTTTTACTTGAAGCGAAATTTTTTATTTTGCTTGATTTATATATCAAAATTTAAAAATAGAAACCAAGATCTGCACGATACTTTAAATTGCCATTGCACTAGATATACGCAATTCTGCATAATATCAATCTGAATGGAATTTATTTTGTCAGAAAAGAAAAACTTAAGCTAGTACTTTACAAGATTTTCGTTCTTAAGGGATCATTTCGTGATTGATTGTTTAATGCTATGATTCAGCAACCTCATAGCGGTGAAGTGCCAAACCACTAAACCAATATGACTCATGGTAACACACAATAGGAAGTATTAGAAACACAATGTATGCAGAGCTAAGAAATAAGAGGTAAAAAAATGCAAGTAATTAGAGTTTTGTTATACATTAATTATGCATCATTTAAATATACTTACATTAACATACAGATAAGCTATATAAAATATAACTATTTCTTCAACAAAAATAAAATAAATAATTTTTACATATAAAAAATAAACAACATAAAATATATATATATATATATATATATAGTCTTCCAATATCGTTAAATAAAAACATTAAAAGTTTAACAACTCAGACTTTTATTACACTCCAGTTACATATACCTAGTGAGTTTTGATTAAATCTCATTTTTTTTTTTATTTAGTTTTCTAACAAATCTGAAATTCACTCTGTTTCAAATATACTACGCAAACTTTACTTAAGTACTAATTATTACACATAACTTGATTTAAAATTTTAAATGAAACTTAGTATTCTTTCCCATTATAACGAACTACAATTATTTTTTTCTTTTCCATTATATATATATATATAATAGACTTATTTAGCAATCAGTTAAAAAAAAATTCATGTACCAGTTACAGATTTTTTTTGCTTGTTTATTTAAATGAGACATTTTTATTTTTATCACATAATCATAATATTTTTTTAAATAATAGAAATATTTAATTAAAAACATTTTTTACACTACCATTCTTTGCTTCCTTTTTTTTTCGAATCATCGAAATTCGAAACCTTTGTATTCTCTAATTAAAAATGTAACTGACTTAAAAAATAAGTGCTTTTGTGCATTTAATTTCTTTCTTTGTATTTAAAAATAACTTTTTTTCAAAGTATTCCTAGTTTTTATTTATTAAACTAATAATTGTCACTAAGTATAATAAAATATCATTAAAGCGAGTGTGTTCTCTCTCTACATTATTATTTCCTAAAAACTGAAAAAGGATATCTTTATTTGCTAGAAAAATTCCTTTTTATATATTTGTTTAACATAAAAATTCAATTCAGAATTATTAAAGGCTTGAAATTTAAAATTACCTCGTTTTTGATTGTATTGTACTACATGAATCGTTCATTTTCTTCCTGAAAGAAAATATTTCTCATTTCTATATATTTGACAAAATTTTAATGAACAAAGAAAAATCAAATCATTTTCAAATAAGAATTTTTTTAGACTCTAAATTTGAAGAAATATTAAATATTTTACCGTACAAAGAAAATTAATTAAATTGTTTAAAATTTAATGAGTAATTCATCTAGATTCTTATAAAACACTTCGACTGAAATTTTCAAAGTCGTCCAAAATTTCTTTTTAAATTATTAAATTATAAATTAAACGAATTGAATTTACGTTATTGAGTTTGTTAAATGACATAGGGCAAAGTAAATTATTGCGTTGATAATGAAATACTTCAAGACAAAAAATACTCAAGCTATTCTTAAGCAGCTTTATTTAATATTTTCAATTTGTATATGAATAAAATCATCCATAGAAGACTATTTTTAATTCGATCATAATGTGTAATATATGGGAAACATTGTTTTGTGGCATAGTTGGTTTTGCGCTGGCCTTGTACGCCCAAGGCTGCTGGTTCGATTCCAGCACAAGTTGGTGGAGTTTCATAATGTGAATGTCGCACGCATGTCATATGATTATGTGACATGTAAAAGTTCCTTCGGGAACCTTTATGAAGCGGCATATTTGGTATTATATTTTTGTGTTAATTCTAAAGAATACCGTTACTAGGGTTACCACCTCCACCTCTAGGGGGTCGTGATAATTCTACGAAGGGTGCGTGAGCTTATTGAAAGTCGATAACAAAATATTAGTTGTAAAAAATTATTAATTTACTGAAAGTAAACAAACAAAATACATTTTGACATATAAAAAATAAAATGCATATTTACACCGATATAATACACTTATAAATATATCAGTACTGCCCCCAATGCATTTTATAATTCATTTAACAATACTAAGTTAAGAACAAGTTTAATAATTACTAGTGAACCCATGGGTTTGTCTCATATATAAAATGACATACAAAAATTAACACTTATATTCATAACTTGTACAGTTTCTAATTAATCCCTTAACTGCCGATTAAAAGTTACGTTATTTGCTCCCCAATGCCACCATTCTCCATGTAGGCGCACGTATGGGATGTATGGAGGTGGGTTGAAAAAAAGGAACAAAAAAGCAAATCCTTTGAAGTAAATAAATTCTTCGCAAACACTGTCAAGGTGCTTTTATTGGATTCCAAAGCCTTCGGAATAATTTTATAGATAGCACTGCAATAAAAAGATCGCACTTCGGAAAGACGAGTATATACGTTCGGGACAATTAACGCTTTGGCTGAGTGAGACGTTTACGTACGTCGATGGCACTTAAGAGGTCGTACTGTAGCTTTAGCCTCAGATTATACTGTCCTTCTATAGTTGTTATACGGAGAGGGGCACGATGAAAATTATGATTGAATATTGGGTTGTAAATATTGAAAGTTTGAGAAGCACTGCGTTACTGCTCAGATTCATTCATTTCGTTACATTTTAGTCTTTCTAATCGCTTATAATTTTATAATTTTGTAATTTATTGATTGCTTTTATTGATTAAACCATTAGTATTAAGAAAGGAATATCTGTGACTTGAATTTCAATTCAGAGTAATATATATATGTTATATGATGTAAAGTTTAAGTATAAACTTTACGTTAGATAAAATTTCTGGTGAATGTGCATTTTTGAAGTTATGGGTTTATATTTTTTTTAACTCAAAAGTGTTATATACTATTACATAAATTTAGATACCGTAATGCTGTGGTTCTCAAACTTTCACTACTGGCGACTCAATTTTCAATCATAATTTTTATCGTGCCCCCCGCCAAAAATAATAATGTATTGAAAGCAATAGTAATGCACTTTGGCGCTAAAGCTGCAATACTATCATAATTATAAACCGTACAAATTAACAAGATAAGTATTAAATTTTGTATATGTGTTACTTTTAAGTAATATATATTTTTATTTTTTTTTACTTTTTAGTTCGATTCACTATAAAAGCGTGTTTTTTTTAGTTTGTTTTAAAACTATAATTTATTTTATAATTATTTTTACTATACACGATAAAAATCAAAATTCCGGAGAATAATTTAATAAAGAGAAAATATACTTACCTCCTTTCAAGGACTTTTCAATTTTTCTTTTGATAATTTGAGAAAAAATCCAATAAAACTAAAGAAAATGTTCCAAAAGTGCGTGTCCTTAATAAAGGACATAAATCACAGACAATTTTCGCTAACAATGCAGGAATGTTATTTATTTGCAGGCAAAACTGTCATTATGTTGTTCACGTTATTGTAGTTTTTCCTAACGTTTGATGATCTAAAATAGCTTTTTGAATTTTTTCTTCCTTGTGTCTTTTTGACAAGGCGAAGTGCTACATTTATGGCTTCATAGTTTTCTTCATAGAGTTCTTTAGGCACATTTGAAAATTTCAATTCAACTCAAGCGTTTCATGTCTATCACTTTTCTCCTATTTACTTTCGCTATCTTAATTAATATGCATTATTTCAGCAGGTTCTTCAATTGCTTGATCAGTTTCAACTTCCTTCAATAGAAATCACAGATGCCCATGCCCATTTTTTTATATATATATATTCTGCTCATTTACATTTATAAACCATAATAAGTCGTACAACACAGCAATCAAAACCACAAAACTGTTCATGGGGAAAGTATAGTACGTTCTAAAAATAATTATGTAAAACGTTTTTCATTATGCATTATATGTTTCAGAACACTCATAAAAATACATCTTGGTCAAATAATCCTTTAAAGTGCTTAATATACTTATCCATATATCATAAAACTCATTCACATGGGAAAAATATTATTACAACTTTCCTAAAAGAAAAAGAGACGAAGTGAAACATACCAGTAAATTTGTAGGTCAAATATATAATAATCAAAGGTGGTATTTTAAGGATTAAAAGAAACGTCATAAAAAATCTCTCATTGTGGGATTACAGTAAAGCAAACAAAATGCCTTTTTTTATTTTGTTATAGAATCAAAGGTAGCTAATGACCGTTTTAAGTGGTATATTTTATTTTTGATGATCACCAGATGATAAAAAATTATATCAGTGCAAATGTGTATGTTTTATTATGTCAGAAAACATTTTGTTTTACTTCATTCCAAAAAATTATTTTTTTAAATCTTTTATTTTCTATATGCTCGCGTCCCCCTCGCAGGGTTACCGCGCCCCCAGGGGGCGCTTCCTACAGTTTGAGAAACACTGCCGTAGTGTCTTATATTTTTCTGCTATAAACAAGTCCACCGAAACTTTGCAAAAAACGAAGTCGCCTTACGCTTAAACACGAAAAAGCCATTTGTGTTCGCCCCTTTTTTAATCCCAACAAAGAGTAATATTGTTAGAGGAATTCAAACCAATTCAAATCAGATATATGCTTTCTAAATCTAGTTACATTTAATTTGCTTACAGTCAGAGCAAATAAAAACTAATCTAGATTTATGCCGAACTTAAGATTTTCCATTTTAGATTATTTTCGAACTAAGCCTCAAACAAAACTACCTGATTGAAAGTAGCACAAAACCCCTTTGAGCTCCTATCAAAGCTCTTCCATTTGTACAAGTGCCTTTATGCTTCTGTAGTAATTTTCTACGTTTATAATCCTTGGACCTCACTAGCTTAAATGCTTCAGGAAACTTTGGAGAAATCTTTTCTATCTACATAGAATTCAATGCACATAGCATTTGAAGTACTTAACTCTTTTCTCAGTATCTTCTCTTTCTGAGTTCTACAGTTATTCCTTTTGTTGTGTTTGGTTCATTCTGATTACGGCTTGTTGAATGTTTTGTATTCAGCACTTCTATTTGATTAGTTCTACAGTTGCTTCTTTCTTTTCAGTTTCTATTGAATTTTCTCTGTCCTGAACTGTTGGTTTTTGTTGTTGTTTCTATTTTGTCTCAGTCTTCAAATTCCTTCTTTTTTTTTCTTTTTTTCTTCCTGTGTTTCATTTAGACATGTTTGTTGAATGTGAGGAAGCGCATTTTATTTCAAAGATCTGGGCTTCTTCATTAGTTTATGTCGGTCGGGTTACACAATAACATTTGTGGTTTTTTCTAGTGAGTTAAAGATCGTAGGTCATGTGCCTTTAGGCAAATAAAAAAGTAGTTTTCATTTAGAAATTAATATTAACCATTAATTTCTAAATTAAAACTATTGCAAACATATTCGTTTCTATGAACTGAAAGTAACTAATTAGCAAGATTTTTTAAAATCTCACTTCAGAGATATCTACGGCGCCCATAAAAGAGAAGTTATTTAATTTGACACTGTATCTTGATAAAAATAGAATAAGATAGAATGTAATATATTTATTACTGGAATGATAACATACAAAATTATTTATAAAAAAGTAAAATATTTTTTTTTTAATTTTCAAGCGCGATTTTTATAAGATGTTACATTGAAAAATGTAATTAAATGAAAAAAATTTAGTTAAAGTTACATTTGAAAAATTAGTTAAAAGTTGCTGTTTAAGTTAAAAATTTTAAGATATGGATGTTTCTAACATTTAGAGAAAAAAATGTCTCGGCAGTAACAAAATAGATTGTGATTATTAATTGTTTAATTTAATTGCTCTAGAATGTGTATTGTTCTATATAAACAGGTTGTTATTTCTCCCACATTTACACATATTAGAATATTCCACTTCTAAATATTTTGTCTTCCCCTATTTCACACAAAATTAGCACGTGTTATATTCAAAGATAACTTACTCTTCGAAAGAGTCAGGGGATACTTAATTTAAAAATTAACTTAACTTTCTTAAAATTTTATTATCCTTGATATATAAATTCAGGTCAACAAATTTTAAATGCGCAGTCCAAATCATAAATTTAGCTTTACCAACGGTTTATGTGTAGTAAGGTTTATGACGATCTTTAGATGTAAGCTTAGTTAAACTTACAAGCTTTACTTAAATTTGATTAATAAGAGTACAGTATTTATAGCTGAAACTGTATATTCTAACCAGAAGTAATTTAAAAGATGTGAAACCATTTTATCAGACATTTGGCACATTTCAGTGCTTCTCAAACTTTCAATACTTGCCACCCAATATTCAACCATAATTTTCATTGCGCCCCCTCCATACAAAAACAATGTATTAAATTCGATAATACGATACTTTGACATTGAAGCTAATGCACAACTTTAACATATTAAGTGCTTTCGGCGTATATAAACGTCTCACTCAGTCAGTGTGTAAACTTTCCCGGACGTATAAATACGTCTTTCCAAAAAACGATCTTTTCTGTTCACTGCTATCTATAAAAATATTCTGAATGCTTTGGAATGCGGTAAAAGGAGCTTGACAGGGTTTGCGAAGGATTTACTTATTTCAGAAAATTTTCTTATTTTTTCCCTGTCTCCTCCCCCAATACCTCACATATGTTTGCATACGTTCAAAACGGTGGCATTGGGGAGCGAATCACAAAACTTTTAATCGGCAGTTAAGAGATTAATTAGAAACCGTACAAATTAACAATATAAGCGTTAATGTTCGCATATATTTTTATTTATGAAGAAAAGCCTGTGTGGTCATTGGGGATTATTTAACATATTCTTAACTTAGTATTGTTAAATTAAATCTAAAATGCATTGTGTAGTACTTATACATTTATAAGTGTATTACATCAGTGCAAGTGTTGTTTATTTATTTTTTATTATGTCAGAATGTATTTTGTTTACTTTCAATAAATTAATAATTTTTTT
>BMAV01025706.1:54407-81137 GCA_019973955.1 Trichonephila inaurata madagascariensis | reverse complement strand
ACTTATTTAATATCATGTTACTTAGGTCGAGCTACTTAAATAGAAGGGCTGTTGTAACTGTGGAGTAAAACTGTATTGGAGCACTGCGAGTCATTAGAAGCAGAAGTTGGTATTTCTAAAAGAAGTTGGTGAGCAATCGTACTCGGTAAAATCACAAACGTAATTTAATCAACCCCCCCATCCTTCTTGCCACGATGAATTTCTTACCTTTTGATCCGATCCTACTGCCAATCAGGTGGAATAAGTAACGACAGAAAGAAATTGAAACTTTTTTTGCATTCAAAACTTATTACTATATATGTACACATAACCTAGAAGCACCCGTTAAAAGTACTGGAACTGAAAATGCAGTAAAAAGAGCTTACATAAGCTCAATTTGGGGAGTGTATGCAATTATTTTGCAGTTCAGCTAACATCAAATTCATTTTTACTACTAAGCTATCATGGCTTCAGAAAAATCCTAAAGAATATTTAAATGTTATTTTTATTTTTTATTTTATTTTATTCATTTCATTTTTTTTACCGAAGAGAAAGAAATAATTAATTAAATTCATTTATTAAAGACAATCAAGTCTGAATGTCATCAGATCTTTTCAATTTTAAGGTAGATAAATTATGACATTTTTAATAAAGGAAATTAATAAATTAATTCTAGTCAGAGTATTGAAAAACTCATAATCTTTTTTGCTCGATTTTAATTTGTCAAAAATATTTTGATATACAAATGAAAAAAAATAAAAAAGATCGAATGTCAGATACAAATCTGATTTTTTTTCTTTATTTTATGTTTTCCTACTATGTAAGTACAGTCAAATGAAAAAAAAAGTGTTTTCTTAATCCCTGATACTACTTATTAATAGTTTCAATTCCATGGCTACATTTAATTCCGTCTTTCCATTGATACATGAAAAGTGTAATTTATATAAATATATTTTCCCATTCTTGATTCGACCATAACTTTATTTAAAATTTTGATTTACTTTTATTTTTCACAATTACTGAAGTTTCTGATCTAAGATTACAATTTTATTAAAATATGATTAAATTAGTTATCTCAAACATTTTACGAACTGAATTAAACATAAAGAATCTGACTAATATAATTTTAATCGCTTTTTTTAAAAAATATCTTCATTTATTTCTGAAATTCATGTGCTGTATGACGTTTAATTCTTTTAATATCCAAAATGTATCTTATTAGGATAAAAGTGTTATAATAATTCCAACTGTGTTTATAAGTAAAAAATATTTTGTATTGATGCATGCTAAACTTAGATTTAATTTCATAAGCTTATATCTAATATTTCAATCCAGTTAGAAAGAGATAAATTTTTAGATGTGCTCGAGAATGAAAAATTAAATAGGTAATGAAAAGAAATCATTTGCTTGAACCTTTTTTTTTATCAACTATAAAATACTTTATTTATATAGGAGAGAAATAAATTTTTCCACTTAGAGTGCTGCGCACGAAGGGCGACAGGAGACACAAATTCCTCATCTTAAAATTATAAGACAAAGTCTTCTCCCTTGAATGTCCGTTTGACTAGTGTGCTCTTGGCATAGTTAAAATACTAAATATGGTTTCCCATCGCCAGAGCTCAGACGCCTCCCTCTGGGGAGGAAACTGAGTGTCCAAATTACCTACGGTGATTTGTATCCTCCTATATGGTACCGCTCTAAAAAGAGACAACAGCTCCCAGGGAATGTACTTTGTCTACAATGGTAAAACTCCAATCCGCAGCCCCATTAGAAATATAAAAAAAAGTTATTCAAAACTGTGTTGAAAAAGAGTCAAGTTTCAAAGTCAAAATAAATGAAATATACACTGAGGGATCAAAATATTACGACCACTTGATAATTTTACGGAGATGGGACATAACTCCACGGTGTGTTGACGCTAAAGGTGATATAGCTATTAAAGGAGAAAGTAGGAATAGCTAAACATCATTTGTACTGTGCTGGGAAATAAGCATGATTTCACTGAATTTGAAAGCGATATGATTGTAGACATTCGAAGCGACAGAACTGGTATCAGCAATACGGATGCTGATACCAGTTAGAGAGAAACGTTAGAAAGAAAGTGAAGTGTTAGAAAGAAAAAGTCATAAACCTCTTCAGAACCATAACCACACCAATGTGATTACTTTGGGGAACATGGAATCATATATGTGATTGTGTTTTCCCCTCTCTGAGTCTCGAGATCACACAGGTGTGCTCTGAATTTGGAACTCATGGAATTTGTAAAATGATTATTTAGTGTAAATATCGGAATATTTTATTACGACAATGATTTTATATTAATAAATAGAGTTAGACTTAGCAGGAAAAATTGCCTGGTCCTGAACAGGTTAATGTTTACAGAGAGTTGATTAACAAATCGAAAAACTAGTCTTGATGTCAGCCTTGTGGTCGTCAAGGGCTACTGATTGCTATCTCGGAAAGGAGAATTGCAAAAGTTGTCCAGCCTAGAAGAAAGCTACCATACAGGGAAAAGATGGGAATCTTAATCAAGGAGTAACTTCAAATGTCTATGAATGAGCTGGGAGCTGCACATTACACCAAAATGGCTATGGTAGCATACGACCTGTTTTAAATCTTTTGTTGTCAGCCTTGAGCAAGAGTAACCGCGTCCAGTTAGAAAAGAAGTTCTAAGTAAGATTGTACAGAGATAATTGTATGGAAAATCATGTGGCCACATGAATCTCTTCTTCAAGTATGCAATGAAGATGACAGGAAGGGTATATGGAAAAAATAGATCGAAAGCATGGTCCCACTTGCATTGTCACAACTCTTATAGCTGGTAAAGGCTATATTATGGTTTGTGGTGTATTTTCTTGGCATTGCGTGGGTTCTTTGATTTGTGTGGATGAACGTCTGAATGTCCAAGATTGTTCAAATGTTATCCCATATCAAGTAATCTTGTTATGTTAATAATGTAACCTGTAGTGGATGAATACTTTCATCAGGAAAATGCTCCCTACAATACACCTGTCATTATATGCAGATATTTCGAAGAGCATGACAGTGACAGTACCTGCTTAGTTGGCTTGCGAAAACACCAAATCTAAATCCAATAGAAAACCTGTGTGATATCAAACAGGCCATCTCTTTCGGCTGGATTCAGTACCATACTTTCTAAAGGCATTGGAAAGTGCAATTCAGCAGATATGGCCTCAGAGTCATCATTTCACCTACCAACATTTCATAGGTACCATACTAAACACAATTCATGCAGTATTAAAGGCAAAATGTGGTCAAATATTGTGTTCGAGGGATGGTCTTAATAGTTTAGTTACTCAGTGTATACTAATTGTACAAAGAAAATTATTACATTTTACAAATTTTACAATAAGTTTTATATTACAGTGACTCGGTAGCAGTGTAAATAACTTTCTGGTTGTTTTATACATATAAATAGTATAAGAAGTAAAAATAATTACTTATAAACAAGAATTTTGAGAGTGAAAGTAATTTTCGGTAAAGCATGATGGTGATATTATATGTATTTAATAACGTGCTGCTTAATATCAACGTCGTCTTCCAAAGAGGTGGAATTATAAAAATAAATTTAATTTAGAATTTTATAGATAATTCTAAAAAATAAGGTGTAACACAGACACATTCACTAAACATTCCCTATCTCAGACCTTTTCTGTCATGGAATTACTTTTCAGAAGATCCTTTATTTACGTAAGGTAAAACAAAGTTTAAAGAAAACAACAGTACGATGTTACGTTTAAAGCGAAAAATATTCAAAATATCATATCTAAATATTTAATATTAAATTGCAGCTGTTTTATTATTCTATAACTCTAGTGACAGTTACGTCCCAGTGTTATTGCTGTTTCTTAAAAAGATGCATAAATATTGAAAATTAATGTTTTTTTTAAGTTTGTTTCTAAATTTTGCCTGAAATTCATATTCAATAAAATGATATTTTTTATTTAAAGTTGATTCCGGGATGTCAAGTTCACTGTAAAATTACATTCAGCTATCATCTATTTTAATATCGAAGTTGCGTTGAATCGGAGAAACATATTTTACTTTTTTTACTAAAGATAAATGCAATTGAAAACAAATGATGCCACTTGTCAACAAGAATAAGATCTTTAAACAAATATTCTGAAAACTGCGCATATTGAAATTTGAAATATTCCTTACTGTAAAATAACAGGTAAATTACATTTGTTTAAAATAGAAATTTTTTGAATAAAAGTATTGTATGTTTTTGTGACTAAATGGTTTTACCTATTTGTTCTGTATGTATGTGTGTTTCATATTAGAATATTACGTAAAATGTTTTATAGTAAAAAAGTATAAATAAAACAAAAATTATCAACGTTCATGAATCTTAATAATTTACCGAAAAAAGCAGCTAGCCTCTACTTGACACTCTTCGACAAAAAAAAAAAACTATAAAAACTGCTTTTGTAATTTATAAATTGTATGAATGTGATTTTTGTAATTTTTTAAAAAAATCAACATAGAAATCAGCTTATATCATTTATTCCCAGTGCGCCTAATGTGGTGAATTATAGCAATAAATTTTTGATTAATTTCAAAATATTGTTTTATTGAAATCAAACAGATTACAGTTTTTAAGTTCGAAATTCAATATTTTCCCCGGGAATTCAAATTATGAAAACCCACTTATTTACTTCATTATTTTTTGCGTTTTATTATAAGAGGAATTGAATACACAAAAATTATATAATGTTATTAAATAATATTTCATTTAATCTAGTTAAACTATTATTTGTGCAGTAACTCTGAGCCTCAACAGGTTGTAATAAGTCTCTCTACACGACCAATGTTTTTGCATAAGGACTTGAATTCATGTCTTAAATGCTTTAACACTGACCAAGTCTCGTGGCCATGGTCACTGGAATAGCGCGGCTGCAATGAATTTTCGATGAGTTTGATTTTCTTGGGTGAATAAGTTTAGAAGAACGCGCCAGAACTAGATTCTCTCAAGTCTTGTTTGTTTTTCTTCTGAAGTTATACCTTCACAGAATTATCTTTTCAGAAATTCTTTTTTGGGACGTTTTCAAGGAAACTGCATGCTTTGTATGAATATTTTTTAATATTTATCAGTATTAAAGTATCCAAAACTCATTAATTACTTTTTTTTTCTTAAGGTTTGCAGATTAATGTTATCATTAACTCGCTTATATTTAAACTTTTTCAAAATTTTGACATTTTTTGCCCTTTTTAATAACAGAGATTTCTTCTACAAATTCCTTCTATATAGTAATACTTCATCTGCCTTTCAAGATTGTAATCTGCTATAAACTTGACTATCTCTTTGTCATTTTGTCGAAATGCTCTGAATGATATGAATCTGAATTTGGCTTGAATTTTAACTAATCAACAATGTGTCTATTTCTTTCAATCATTACCAATTATTCAAATCAGGTAAAATGATTATTAAGAATGATGTAAAAGAATACTTCGATATATGAATTATATTTTTTCGTCCAATGTTCCAAATAAAATTTAATTACACAAGAACAATACTTATAAAATATTTTTAGGGTAAATTTAAACAGTAATTTATATCTGTATTTCTATTCTGTGAGTACAATCAGGATTTATTCATCATTTTAAATACTCACACATGTTGAAATAATCCTCCGAAACGTTTATTTAACTCGTTTAACAAATTTCGGTTGGAGTAAATGTCAGTTGCTTCTTTTTTGTTCATGTTAAATGCTTATAAAATGAAGTTTAACATTTATAATATTATTATTTGGTATGGAGTATGATTGTAAATTTATGCATGTATAATAGCAGATATCATTTTAAGATATAATAATAAAACGTATCAGTTCCAATATATATTTGCAATGAATTAAAATTAAATCGCTGAAAGACATATAGTAGTCTTCTTCCAAGTAATACTTACTTAAAACTCAAACAAATCTTTCCACCAAATAATGCACAAACGAGTTAAATACATAAGAAGCATTTCATTAAAAAATAATTTTAATATTTTAACACACCACCACAGGAACCAAACGCTTCTATAAGGACAAAAACGAAATACATTTTCATAAATTCATCATTTCAAACTTTGATAAATGATTCGATAGAAATACAAGCGTTTGTCGAATCAAATTGCACACTTATCCAAATATTTCATTTAGCTCAGCAAATAGATTCTATAAATACATATAAATATATATATTTAAGGGTAATCAGGTGAATGAAGTTGCTTATGATATTACCATGATACAGTTTATTTGCAATGAGTTTCATTCAAATATTAATTTTCTTCGAAGAGCAATAATTTTTGATTAATAATAAAGAGTATCATGGTTAAAAATAAAGAGTTATTATGATGTCTTTCAACTTGCTCTGTGAATAAAAGTTGAATTAAAATTATAAAAATAAACTCAAATAATATTTTCAATTACACTTTTCCAAAATGAATATTTTATTTGTGAAACTATTTATTTCCCATGTCGGTAGTTTAATTCAATTCCTAAATTTTAAAATAGTATTTACCATATTGTTATTCACTTTACAAAGAGTTAAAATAAGATGCCTCAAATAAAATTTCTGAAACAGACGAAACGTTATAAATGTAGTATATTAATCATACACTTAAATGTAAATGTTTATTTGCTAATTTCGATAATTCTTTGTAATAAATATAATCCGTTTTCATTCATTTAATTTTTACAACTCATGTTTGTCTAATATATATAAACAAACAATGATTAATACAAACATGATTTATAGTTCCGTACAGTCTTTAAGGAAAACAGACGAGAGAACCATTCACATAAAAGAATAAATTTCTGAAGACAAAAATAAATAGTTTATTTACATTCCCGCTGTAGGAAAAAAGGGAAAACAATGTTTTAATTTAGTTAACGCTACAGTTTCTATAACTGTTTCATATACTTCTCGTTTGTGGAAATTTTATTTATTGCGCCATCATTTTGGGAATTCGATATTCTTTGGAAATATGTATTATCAGTAGCGCGTAACGTACATCACCGCATTCCGGGGTTGAGGGGGGCAGGAACTCTAAGGGGCCCAAAGCTTGACAAATGCTAAGTACTTATTTGTGCTTTGGGGACCTAAACTTGAGTTTGCATGGGGGGCCTAATATTTTCTATTGCGCCACTGTGTATTATTAAAATCTTGCTCTCTCTCTCTCTCTCTATATATATATATATACTCATAATGAAAATAAATACATAATAAAAATATTTTAATTTAAATATCCATGATTAAAAACTTTACAAAAAAGTGTTTTAAAGAAATATATTTTGAAATAAGTAGAGAATATAAATTCTCATGTTTTTGTGTAATTATGATTTCAAAATGTTTATGGAAGTCATTTAAATTTTATGAAACTGTGTCACACACACAACGCGAGCTTCATCAGCATTAATATTTTTTTTCTTCAAAATTTAGTACAATTCTCAGAAAAACACACCATTTGTAAAATCACTGCAATACTTCGAAATTTATCCAAGATGGCTCCAGCTGTGAATCCTAGAAATTTTTGTAAAATGTGTGAATTGTACTAAAAGTAAAATCGAAAAGAAAAGCTAATTTGTTTAAAAAAATTATTAAAAAGCTGAAGTTAAAATAAAACATGAAAAATTATATGTATTATAATCCATAGCCCTGAATTTACAATTTCTTCTCTAAATATTTAAATTAATTAAAATTTTTTAATAATACACATGTTATGTCTCTTGTAAATTATTGTATTCGATTTATAATGAGTAACTAAAACGCTTTCATTGAGTTTATTACATCTCTAGATCGATTTCAGTATTTTAAAATTTAATGTTATTATTTGGCATCCAATTTATTCTCACAAGTGTATATATATATACAAATAGCTATAAAACCTAAGTATAACTAGTCAGGATAGTGGGAAATATTAGCTTCAGTAGTACAATAACAAACTCCTGCTCTTAGGAACCAAGATTGCAGGTTTAAACAAAGTCTTAGGGTTAACCATCCTTCACCTATAATTTGCCTATACTTCTGAGCCATAGGGAAAGGAAGGAATATTAGGAGAAATTTAGATATTACAAATAAATACACTATACTATTAAAGTATAACGATAAAAGGATAGCCTACTAGCATTTATTAGTATAGATTTAAAGTCGATTCAATAAAGTAGGTGGTAAGACTTACTTCGTGAGTACAGCAACAAATTATGCTTCTCCCTCGATACGAAAGGAAAATTATAGTACCGCATAGATTAAAATGAGTGAATTATGATAAAATATTTTTATTTCTATACATATATAAATTTAAAAAACCTTAAATACTGATATAAAATTGTATAGAAAATATATATATATAAAAAAATTCACAAACATACACAAGAAAATTTAAATAAAATATAATATTATTGAATTATTAAACATGTGGCACCATCTATTGAATAACTGTATAACTAATTAAAAAATGCTATTATAATGACATATTGTCATTTCACTGAGTTTTATTAGAAATTTAACTATAAAGAAAGTAAGCAGGATATCCGTGTTCAATACATCAGTTATTAAAATTTATATATATATATATATACATTCTTACGATAAATATGATTAAAAATAATATTTCTCTTTATAGAGATCGATAAATTCGAATTCCAGTATGGCACTTTAAGAATGTTAAAATTAAAAGCATCTCATTTATCATAAATATTACTAAGTAATTTATAATCCTTAATATACAATGCTACATCCAAGTAATTAGTTTTAACTGGATTATTACTAATTTTAACTAGGGCTAAGTAATCAGGTAAAAATTAATATTGGGGTTAAAGTTATTATTTTTCCCAGACACAAAAGTTCTTAAAGCATAACAAATGCACCTCGCAATTTTATAACTCAATAAATAAAAAGGTTGATGTATATGAATTGACAGTACATATCATTCTACTGTTTCATACCATGCTTTCGTGATCTATAGACCAGACTATATTCACTTTGCCTTTATCTTTTTGTAAGTCTTATATATGCCCCAAACATTTTCTTTTGTAGGTGTATGCATAACTCTCATATTTAATCTAATATTTGACAACGACAGTGTTAGAGAATATTATTGTGCAGTGGTTGTAATCCATATTCACTTTTAAGATCTTGTGTGTTACCTTTCAAATACCGTATTCAACATATTTTCCAGAAAAAATTTGTGATCTTCGTAGTGATAAAAAAAATTTCACTTCGCTTTTCTCAGTCACAATTACTTTTTTATTAATTAACCCAAAATTCTCAGTACAATATTAAAAAGATCTTGTAAAACGTTCTGCAAAAATGGTCTCTTGGGTTTTAACGGGCTATGTATCCTCCGAGATTGTTGATACAGAGAGCCACACATTGTTGCATGCATTTAATGCGTGTGCGAATTGTTGCCTGAGGAAAGGTGTGTTTGAGTGGGGGTTCTCAATCACTTGTTACAAATCGTCTCCCGAGTACAGAACATGCAAATGACGCCCAATCTCATTTCAGACGGGTGAAAGATCAGGGCATTAAATAAGTACCTGGCTATTTTGCATGCTAGTTGCCTAAAGGGTGTTTGCTGCGGACGGTGTTAACTGCTGTTAAATGGCAATGATTGCTCCCTGAAGGGAGGGTAGTACTACCAGAAACAGAACGCCTCAGCATATGGTTGGACGTCTTGTGTATCTCATTCAAGACAGTGAAGTCGGTGGCGATGACGTTAAAAAAAATAGCATTTCCTCTCCGTTGAATTTCCCTGTTGTCATTTCATAGTGTCGGGAATAGACCTGATTCCTTGTCAACGTCAAAATCACACGTGTTGAATATCTTTATTAAAACACAGGAGCAAGTTTCTTTGAAGAATTAGACACCGACCCATTTTGCTGTGCGCTTCAAAGTGATACCATTCGAAAGGGAAACGTTGTGTGGGTGGTTTAAACGTAGTTTTTTTATGTGACATTATAAAAGCAAATCATTGTCTGTATATCAACAGATCACAGAATATGGATAGTGCCTTCTTTCAGCTTTTGCCGGTAGAGGCATTCGTTCACACGCGTTGACGTACATCTGTTATTAATAAAAAAAAGTGGTGTATTAATTTATAACTATATTAACCACAGCCAGAGCATACGCAATGCATACACGATAGACCGACAAAAAGCTACGATTTGCAGTCTGAAAATGTAGCTTCCAGGAATTCATGAGTCTGCCGACATTTCCTCCGTTGGTGGTGATCTGGTATCTGTGCAACCATCTACTTGGAAAACAAAGATAAAATCATTTCCCTCGCCTTTAAAGCGTCAAGATAATTCTAAAATCTTGTAGTTTCTTCTTGTGCATCATATTTTATGAGAGTGAGACATCTGTCATTTCAGGATCATTTACACAATCTCTCTCTGACATTCTCATGTACAAAGTGATTTACATTTTCTTTGACTTACTCCATCTTAGAGTTGTGATTCTATGGTCCATAACATGTGTGGCTGATTTTTTTAAAATAGTAAAATGCCTATATATATATTGATGATTTGATTAATATACTTGTAAATTTACATAAAGACAATTTATTTAATAATGTTAATTATGATAGATTTGGTTCACTACTTAGGTTTGTACTTGAAGAGAACTATATATATCATAAAGGTAACTATTATCAGCAGATTAAAGGATTGCCACAAGGTGGCCCTGCGAGCAACTGTCTTGCTAATTTATACTTACATTATTTTGAAAGTAGTTATATTAATAATTCTAAATATTATATTTATCGTTATATAGATGATATAATCATTTTTGGCAAACAAGCCAATTTTATACCTAACATTAATTTTTATGCACAATATCTTAATTTAATACAGACAAATAATAACAACAATGAAGCAAATTTTCTTGACATACATGTCAAATTATATGAAAATGCAATAGTTTCTAATATTTATGATAAAAGAGAAGAACTTAATTTCAATATTATAAAAGATCCTCATTGGGAGAGTAATGTACATGTGTCTATATTCAGAAATATTGTTATTAATTATATACAACGTAATAAATTTCTTGTGTCAAAAAAATCAGACATTATAATAACTAATAAGATTCATTCCCGAAAAGTATGTGAAAATGCTTGTTGTATATATAGAACTATAAAAGGGTTGGTTTCAGTCTTAAGAAACTTGCAAACATTAGCATAATGGGATAAATCTTGAGTTTTAATTTTGGGATGCTAAATATTTTCATTTTATAGAGATTGTATATGCAAAGTTAATTTTTATATGATAAAAAATAACATCTCACTAATTCGTTAAGACAAAAATGAAACAAA
This sequence comes from Trichonephila inaurata madagascariensis, assembly GCA_019973955.1. Classification (NCBI taxonomy): domain Eukaryota; kingdom Metazoa; phylum Arthropoda; class Arachnida; order Araneae; family Nephilidae; genus Trichonephila; species Trichonephila inaurata. The sequence goes on along the minus strand of BMAV01025706.1, from coordinate 69,838 downwards.
ATAGTAGATTGTTACACATAAAAATATTTTTTTATTGTCACTTTTTGGCAGTAAACTCATACGTTTGCGCAAGACTGCAATATTATTAACACTTCTAGAAATGTCTTGGTTATGGTTTTAATGCACCATTGGTTCTTACTAAAAAAAAATTCTTAATTTGCAAAAAATTACTAAACATATTCAAAAAGATGTTTTTGCATATTCCAGTGAAATTTTTTGAGGGGGAATTTGTGTAGGCAAAATGTGTTACACTACTTATTTTAATCTCACTAAATAAATAGTATCTCTAAATCATTATAAACGCGTATAGTTAATGAGCATGATAAAATAGATATTAAATTATTAATTAATTTTAAAAATAATTAATATGATCTATAAATATAAATAAAAATATGTTATGTTATAATAATCAAATATATAAATAAGAATCACGCAATAATAAATAAGGATAATATTGCATAAGTCCTTATATAATGTAATATAAGTCCTTATATTATATAATATGTCCATAATATATAAGTAGTGCTATAATAATAATTAGTGGACATAATCGTAAGATCTAGAGCTGCATTGGGCGAAAGCTTTCTTGCACTGGAGAAATCTTCTAGAAAAACGAATCTAAGAGTGAATATGGAGAATAAAAAATATATGTATTGTGGTAGGTTGGAAACCATCCCTAATTGGTTTGAAATGAACTCCTGTAAGTTTTAATCTGTAAAAAATTTTACCTGTACAGGATCAGAAATAAATTACGAAAATGAAATAAATCCTTAAATCAGAAAGAGAATTATTGCAGCTAATATTTGTTCCTCTAGTTTAAGATCATTACTGAAGTCTCCCTTAATAAAAAGAAAGACAAAAATCGTATTGTATAAAGTACTGATTTAATCAGTTTTGACTTATGCCAGATACATGGACCTTGACAAAAAAAGATCTTGGAAACTTTTGAAGGAAGGAACTTAGAACCATATTTGGTGCTGTTCTCGATAAAAACAGTAGGAGAAAAAGATATAATTTTTAAATACATAAGACTTTTAATAGTGATGATATTATTAAATCCATAAAACTAAGTGAGATGGGCAGGCCATATAGTAAGAATGAGCCCAGAACGAACAGCATTGAAAATTTTTAATGCAACTCCCTCTAACACAGCGTTTCTCAAACTGTGGGGCGCGCCCCTCTAGAGGGGCGTGCTAATCCTACTAGGAGGGAGCGAGTATATCAAAAAGTCAAAAATAAAAAATTAAAAAATATTAATTTAATGAAAGGAATTAGAGCAAAATACATTTTGAGATAATAAACAATACACATTTACACAATAAAATAGGATACTTATAAATGTACAGTACTGCACTATGTATTTGATCATTAATTCACCAATATTAAGGACAAGGTGAATAATTAGTAATGACCCTGTTGGCTTGTCACATACAAAATTGTATGCACAATGTAATACTTTTCTTGATAGTTTGTGCATTTTATAATTAAAGTCATATTGTAGCTTTAGCTTCAAAGTATTATTGAACTGAGTACATTTTTTTATTGTACGAAGCGGGGTGCCATGAAAATTATGATTTAAAATTGTGTCGCCAAAATTGCAAGTTTGAGAAGCACTGCTCTAATAAAATACCAAAGGGAAGACCCAAAAGGAGATGGAAAGACTTTGTGGATGAGTACTTAGCCATTCTAAAAGTGAAGAACTGGATATCAATTGCTGGGAGAATGACAGAATGAAGGAAAAAAACCTCCGAGGAAGTCTTAGGTCCACAAAAGGCTGTCATGCCAATGTTGTTGATGAAAATAATAATTATATGTGAATAAATAATGATATAACAATAATAATTATTTGATAATAAATAATGATATGATAATAATGATATAATATTGATATGATAATAAATAATAATAATAATTATGATAATAATTACATGATAATAAATAATAATAATAATTATGATAATAATTACATGATAATAATTAATTATATGATAATAATTATTATATGATAATAAATAATTATATGATAACAATTATTATATGATAATAAATAATTATATGATAACAATTATTATATGATAATAAATAACTATATTATAATAATGATGAAATAATAAATAAAAATATTAAATATGTATTAAAAACAGAAAATTACAATAAATTCTTTTAAAATTCAATTAAACCTGTAAGAAGGATACAATTCATGTTTGTTTGTTTTTAATTCTTTGCAAAATAAATGTGTACGACTTAGGAAGTAAATTAAAAATAGATCAATATTTCGATACCAATATTAGCATGCTTATCGCGTTCTTTAAATGGAGAGTACTGAAAACCTTGGAGCCTACAGAATAAGAAAAATAAATTAATTTCCCCATTTAGTTATTTTCACTAAGTCCTTATCGAAAATAACTCTAACCAGTTGCAGCCCAAGCTTTATTCGTTTATCTATTAAACTGCTCATAATTTCTTTCTAAGAATGGCAACAGGAGTACGAAGAAAGAGAGAAAAAAATGTTGACGTCAAAGCACTCGAGCAAAGAAAAGATTTTTAAGGCGGAGAAATACGTCAGGAAAAAAAAAGAAGAAATTGCTCCAAATCTGCCGTTCCATACATTGATTTTTCACTTTGTGATTTCCAACACCATTTTTTTTCCCTTCCATCCGTCGTAAAATTTTAGATGTTTCCCAACCTGACAAATGGTAATGTAACCTAAAAACTATTTCTATTTCTCTGTCTTTTTTTTTCTCAAATATAACGTTCTTCCAATTTGAGGTATTCATTACCCAGCTAAAAGGAAGATTGAGGCTTTCAAATGATTCTGTTACAACTAACTTCGGGAGAAAAAAATCATCGGATTTAATTGCCTTTCATTTCCTTTTTTGAAATGATTCTTCAAAAAAGAGCTTTTGAATTGCTTGAAAAGCTGTTGAAGGCATTTCTAGGAATTTTTCATTATTATGCTGATGACTGTATCTAATGCAGTCTGGATTGAAAAAATATTATATGTATAATTTAAAATTACCAAGAATTTAGTTACGCGAACTACAAAATTCTCTATTTTTATTATTTTTTAGGATAAAAAATCTTTTATTCGATTTATCTCAATTTAATTAATAACATTCAGACACTTTAGATAATAACTCAGAATGAAATATTAAGTAATGAAAAGGCTACAAAAGTACTTTTTCTGATTATATTCTAAAATATTATTTAAGATATGATTTTCTGGACGCAACCATATTGACGACATTGAATAAAATCGTATGATTCCTAAAAACGAAATATGCTGACAAGAATATGGAATGCATAGTCGAAAAATGCTATGCAAAAAAATGTAAGTATTAATCAATAAAAGAAAAAGGATAATTGATTTGATTTATTTTATATATTTTATTATTATTCAGTTTCCCATTTTAGTATTCAAGATTTCCATATCAATGAACGGTTAGGCTTAGAGTGGCCTTAAAAGAAGTATGAAACTAAGAGAAAATGGTTGCCAATTCAGCGTCCACAACACGTGCGAAATTGAGTTTGCAGCTTTGACGAGTTATCTTGAAATGTGGCATGTTTGCTATAGTACATAAGTAGCAGGGTAGTAGGTTTGCTACAAAACGGGTGCTGCAACTCGTACCATATATTTTTGATACTAACTACGAATGGGAATTTTAAGCGACAATGTTATTATATTGTCGAATTTTGACGCAATAATATATAATATTATTACGTCAATATTCGACTTGAAATTTAGACGGTTACTGTAAAAATAATTAGTTATTTCTTATAGGATTGTGCAGAATGATAATTATTGTTCCGATTAATTCTTTTTTTAAATCGATTTTTATATGCAACGTTATCGTTTGATGTTGCAATCTTTGGGTTAGTAGTTGTTCTATATGTTACGGGGGTTTTAATTTGTTAGTAAAATGAAATGACAGGAGATTTTGCAATGTCTTCTTAGAATTGAACAATATGGACGAGAATAAGGATATACATTACAATGGATGCTTATGTACCTTAGAACTGGAACCTAAAATACGATATACAAAATGCCTGTCACTAGTACATGTAACCGTTATCACCGTAACACCCTACATTACTCAAACATGAATTAATCTTACGAAAAAAAATTGCCGGTAAAAACAATTGCCGAACCGCAAATTGCCAATCTGTTCTCTCCTTGTGTAGCGCTTGAAGTTGGCGCTGCGGTCGCCCGTGATGTGCGTCTGCGCTATAGTGCTAATGCTTTGCATACTTTATCGCTACTAAAGCTTTATATAAATTTCACATGGTTTGTATGCTTCCTTCAGGGTGTTGCATTTTGTGAGCCAGCAGTGTACATAACACATCCAGAAGTTGAATTTCATTTTAAAACTTTATAATAATGAAACACATTGTTTAGATTTTAGTATTAAGTTAGTTGTATGACATATATTAATATCAATGAAAACTTGGGTTAATAGCTTTTAATCTAAATGTTGTTGAGGGAAATATTTTATGACTGCAAAAAAATGCATAATTGCTAAAACATCTGTTATATAAAGAAAAAATTTAACGTATTGTAAATATATATATGTCAATAATAAAATAATATATATATGTAAAATTATTGCTTTAAAAACTTCTGATTATATCCCTTAAAATAAATATTATGTTGCTCTTTCTAAAAGGAATACGAAAATAGTTGTTTATGTTACATTTTACAATTTCGAAACTTCATGCTCACACTCACACATGTAACGTTTCTTAAATCCATTTCTACACAAAACTTGATTAAAATTTAAAGCGTCTTATACTAAAGTATGCAGTTCGAGAGTAAACACAGCTTCATACAGATATAATTTTAAAACTTTGTTCTCAACAAATGTTTTTTTTAAGTTACAAACAAGAAAGTTATGTAGATATTAAATGAAATCTGACAAATTTCCACAAGGAATATTTAATGGCAATGTAATAAATATTTATAATGAACAGAAAAGATAACAAAGTTTTATTAGAAAAAAAGGAATATTTCAAAATAACGATTCCTTAGAAATGATTCAAAAGAAAAACCGAGATAAACTTAAAAAAAAAAAAAAAAAGAAATAGTAATTCCAAAGAGTTAATGAAACATGAGATGTAAATATCATTTATTCATATTAATATATATACGTGAATATATATTATTTATTTATAATTATAAATATATATTATATTTATTGATGTAAATATATTTTACACAAATTTCGTATTTCATTTATTAAAAGAACTGAATTTAGATAAAAATTTTATTTTTAAAACTATATTTCAATGCTAATGATGATAATAATAAATGAGATCAGGAACAGTTCTGAAAACAAGTATTATTACTTAAGAATACAACATTCAAAACTTTTTGTGTTCTAAAGCATTAATTATATTTATTTATTTTTTTTTTCTTAAAGGATTTGAGTGCTAAAAAGGATTTCGAATTTTAACTATATAAAACATTTTTTTTAAAAAAAGAGAGTGATACTGTATTTATTTTACTGCTGTATATTTATCATTTAATTTATATATATATTGCGAATTTTATTTAGGAAATTTCCCTTGGAGTAAACATAAGTCGCGTTTTTGTAATTGTATCAAGTCATTTTTCTTAAAAAATGTTTATGCATATTCCTCAGATTATATTCTATGGTTATTTTCTTCCATTGAGATACAGAAGTTTGTGTGCTTCTGAATAATTAAAGGGATAATCTTATATATATGTTAAATATAATTTTTAGCATTTTATGAAAATATATGAATAAATATTTACAACTGAACTTGTTGGCAAATATTGCATTTATTCTGGAAATTTTTAATGCATTTACATTACACAAAGAACTTAGTATTTTTTTAAAAATATATTTCCTTTTATTTCTCATCCAGCTTCTGAATTAAGAAATATCCCAATTTCAAATACACTAAATATGAAATTAAAAAATGTTATGCATGACAATATTAATAACAGTAAAAGAAAAACATTTTGAGGAAACTTTTTTTGACATATTTTACTTCTGTTCTGTTTAGAGTGTGAGAAAAGATTAAAAGATTCATTTTAACTTCTTTTTAATAGTAGGCATGTAATTGCATTTATAAAAATAAATCGGAATTAATGCAAACTGTGAAGGGCTCATTTTGATTGATCATCGTTAGAATATTTGCTAATTGGTTTAAAGTTAAGAGATTTAGATACACATTTTATTTAAATATTGCTCGAACAAACTGTTTCATTAGAAAATACTGTACTTAACAAATTCAATCTCTTCTTTTGATTGCATGAAACAATTCATTATAAACTAAATTTCAAAAAAATTGTTCCCTACAAATCCTATATTTTTACAAGTATAATATCAAGAAGGAAGAAAACTGATAAAACCAATCAAAACCAGTAGCAAATTGTAAACGCAAAAAAAAAAAAAATTAGAACGATTTACAGCAAAACAATAAACTGGGCGAAACGCTACAACGCTTATAGAATATGAAACAAAGATATAAAAAGAAGAGGTTAGTTTATAAACAAGTAAAATAAAAAAAAGCTTTTTTTTTAAGTCGATTTCTACTTAGACAACAAAGAAAATTTTTTTTAGTTACTTTTTATTCAATAGTTACATTTAATACAAATATGTATATACATATGACAAAATCACAATATTAAGTAACAAAATAGAAAGCGATTTTCCTTGCAATTTTCCATTTTCCTTTCTATATAGGGTGTTGGAGTATATTTCTTGATTGTTACTATTTATTCATTAATTAAATTTAATTATTCTAATAAAATAGTATAGTAAAAAATAAATCTTATCCGCAGAAATTAAGCCATCTCAGGTGAGATTCGAACCCTCTACCTTCAGATTAAGAGTCCAACGCTTTATCAATTGCGCTTCAGGAACACAACGAGTTATTTTCTTTTCTATATATGCTGCTGGACTATTATTTTTGTTGGTTACTATTTATTCATTTTTTAAATTTAATTAATGAATCAATATTTGGAAAAACTGTATTAACATCGCCATCCACTACAAGTTTAAAAAATGTATTTGAACTTGAATCGATGAATAGAAACTATTTTATTATCGTTTGAAAATTTCAGCAAGATATATATATAGGGATAGAGTGAACTAATATGAATTGAAAAAAAAATCTGTCACTTTACATTCGCTGAAAAAGGGAAAAAAAATCTATCGTCACATAAAAAGGCTTTGCTTTGCTAAAAATAAATTTAAAAGTTACTTTATTTATATAATAAAGAGAGACACGAACTCAAATGTTTCAAATATTACTAAGCAGCTTTTAATAATGAAAAGTTTAATTTAATTAACTTCATTTTAAAGAGAATAAAAAAATACAGATTTTTTTAATTACATTTTAATTCCTTTGTGGTCCATGTTAGTTTGATGATATTTCTCTTAATATAACAGATTATTGCATTTCAAAGTATTTCATCCTTTTTCGAAGTTAAAAAGATTATAGAGATTACAAAATTCATTGTTTTATAATTCCATGTCAAACAAAAAATTTCTATTACCCATTAATTTTAATCTGTAATTTAATTACGCCTGTATTGAAAAAATATAAATAATTTATTATGAACGTACAACTTAGCCGTTCAGCTTTCGGAGGTCTTAAGAGACAAACATCCATTTTAATTGAATTTAAACTGGCTTAATGTGTGTGTGTGTGTGGAACATGGGTGTGAAATACCTAGAAAACTTACAAGTATTGATTAAATAACTGACTTTTTTCAGTTTATTTCATAAGTTTTAGTTGCTGAATATGATTTATTATTTTATCTCATACATTCTTTGTGGGTTTTTTTTTTTTTTGCTTCTGAGTGGGTGGGTGGAAAATCATAAACATACATCTTCTGCGTTCATAATAGTTTTTTATTACACTTGTGATTCTGTTTCTGGAGGACTTTTGTTGAATTCTGGGTTTTATTGAAATGACACCTCTTGAAAGAGAACAAGAATCTTGACTCTGCTTTTATAATAAATAATACACCAGGTATATCCGCCTACATGGCGCTGCACTAAAAAGAGATACCAGCTTTTGAAGATGTACTAGGTAGATTGATGAACTCTGTAATAACTGTTCATAATCTGCCACTAGAAATAAAACAATCAATATATAAAAAAATAAATTAAGTCAATTCCTACTTATATCTACAAAGAAACATTTTATTTTAACTAATTTTTATTAAATAGTTACACAATTAATATAAATATGTATATACATGTGACAGAATCACAACATTAAGTTGTAACTACTTTTTACTAATTATCATTAAAGTATCATATTGTCATTCAAAACATTCGTGTATATAAAATTTCGGTTCAACTGATTGCTTTAAAACGTGAGAAAAAAAATATTATAAAGTTTTGACCCAAGTAGATGAAAATGAAACCAACGTGGCTGTATCTGTAATTATTTAACTAATTAGTTTCAGTCAATTAATTTTAATTAATTATAATTGAATTGTAGTATTTTTTCCCAAAACAATAGTGTATAGAAAATTTCAGCTCAAATGAGCGCTTTAAAATGTGAGAAAAAAACCTTTTCAAGTTTAGACATAAGCCGCCAAAAATGATGCCAACTTGGCTGTAATTGTAATTCTTTGAATAATTAGTTTTAATCAATTAATTTTTATTAATTATAATTAAATTACTGTATTGTCATCTAAAATAATCATGTATATAAAATTTCAGCTTAATTGAGGGTTTTTAAATGTATTTTATTCACGATTGAAAATTCCACTATGATAAATACATATATAAATATGTAGTGAGTGTGAGGTAATAGTAGGAATTGATAAAATATACCAGTTTTTTTTATGCACTGGGATTTTAATTTATAGAAAAGCTTGTGGATCATCAGGAATATTAATTGTTATGCCTTAATCGAATTCGACTTATGAAGAACCTGAATGATTGATAGAAATACATATGGATAAAATGTGATTTATGCAAAACAAAGATACAACAGTGGGACTTTTTTATTATTACATTGTTTTATTGATATTACAATGATAATAATGTCATTTTTCTATAAAAAAAATCCTCTTAAATACTAAAATTATTCTTTTAAATACATTTTTTTATTGAGAACAATTGTAAAATCCTCCTGCACCACAAAGTATCACACTGGGCTTACAAAAGTAAGTATTAACACATATTACACAGGAAAGGAAAAATATTAAAGTAATGAAATATTATAAATATTTACAATATATTTTCAGAACTTTTCAAAGGCCTTTCTGGTGGAAATAAGTTGATGAAGATTCGGAGGCCAATTTATATTAAGTCTCTTGAAAGTCAATCTTAAGATGTTTTGTTCTGTTTCAAACATGGAACACAAAAGGAGCACATGTTCTATATTTTCTTTGCTACCAATATCACAATCACAATAAGATGACGGGACTAAATTAAATTTGTTCAAGTAGCTTTTAAAGTTGCCGTGACCAGCTAGTAATTGGGTTGTTTTGTAATTAGTATAAAAATTATGGCAAGCCAGTCTCTCATTAATGGTTGAATAAATTTCTTTCTAAGCTTCCTTTATTTGAAATGAGATATTTTTAGTTCCAAGAATTCACCATTATTTCTTTCATAATCTTCTTGTAAAATGACTTTGGAATATTAACGATAATGTTAATTTAGCGCTTGGTTGCAGCCTTTGCAAGCCATTCGACCCGCTGACATCCAAGAACACCCATATGTTCGCGAACAAATGGAAAATCTTTTGAAATGTTAAAACACATTAAACTGGATTTTTTGGAGTGGAAAGAGGGAGGTCTATAGAACGTTATATTCCTTCCATGATTTCCAATCAAAAACAATTCTACATTCGCTTTTATGAGTACCGTTTTTCTAAAAAGCCATTAATTTTGTCTTATAATTAATTAAATGTGAAGTTCTATAATAATAATAAGAAAAATAATTAAAAACTACTAGCTAATACCATTTAGATGCAAAAATTCCAACGGTCTATACTATTTTGATGCTATAAAATATCTTACTGAGCTACTTGTGTACATATGCAACTCACTCTTTTTTTATTTTGAAAACGATTGAAAATGAAACTTTGTATTTCTCACCACATAAAAAAACCTACAAATACCGTAAAATATATTCCCTACCAACACAGAAAGATTCAAAAAAGAAACTTTGTGCCAAACAAATATTTTTTTTTTCTTTTTGAAAAAAAGAATTTCTCATCCTTCCTGTCTATCTTTTTGAATAGTCGGTTAAATTTGAAAGTAGCTATGTGATTTGAATATCAAAACCTGGAAACAAATTTCACTCTCTATGTACTTGACCCAGATAAAATGCGAGAAAAAAAGCCCCTTCACTTGACGCCTTTTGGCATTTCTGTGCTACAAAATGTAGCATTCTGTTGATCTTTCTGAGATATAACTCTCGATAGAAAATACCTACAAAGTGCAAAAATAGATCCCCTTCTTTGTTATTGAAAAATTGTCCATAGAAAATAAAATTGTATGCAACGCAAGGATTCCAGGTCCGTTAAATATACCTCTGTTTGAATTTTATCTAATCGATTGTTTTAGTAACTATAAAAGATATGCAAAACTTAATTGATAAAGGACTTGGGGAATAAAGGTAAATTGAGTTTTTGACACTTTAAACAAATTGGCCAAAATAATTTGAAATGTACGAGTATTATTTTGTTTGTTTATTGAGTATTTAGCAGCTATCTGTTTTTACTCGATGAAAAGTCTATATAATAGAAGCCAATATACCTCTAGTTTTGAGGCACAGTTAATGATGCGAAGCCCAGTGGCTCAGTGGTAGCTTATAGCGCTTCCAAGCCGCAGGTCGGGAAATCCATCCCCGGGATGGGCAGTGTAGACTCATCCATTCATCCCTGCAGTGAGTCGATAAAGGATACACTGTTTAGTTCCAAGACTGCTTGGGAACTAAACAGTGGGGGTTTCTCTTCAAACTGACCACCTGATCAGAACATCTGCTCATGAGCCGCAGCACCCGAGGATACGAAAACTGAGATGGTTGCAGTGAGCTTTGACCCCGATGGAATGTTGCGCTTCTGAGTTTAGTTTAATTTAAAACGATTGTCAATTGAGTCGAGGCAATTTCCCATACCTAAGTCAACGAGAGGATATCAAGTGATGAGAAACATATCCTTCCTCAATACGAGGATAATTTAAATGTAACAGAACAACACTAATACGTGACTCGGTTAAAATAATGTCGAATACGAGCTAGATACCAAGATCCTTTTGGTTCCATCCTTTATATATATAATTATTAATTCGATTCTTGGAAAGTGAGCTAATGTTTTTTAATGTCGATCTATAAAGCACACAAGGACTACTGGTGACGGACTTCGTACTTTTGAACTGAGGTCAAGTGATGAGGTTGTCAACTGCGGTAGCACCCTCCTATCTGAAATTCCACATCATGCCCATGGGACAAAATAATGTGCAAGAACTACTACACATGACAGATGTACTGTAGAAATAGGCTTGAACTCATAATTTGTCCACCGCGAGTCCGTAACAATGATATCTAGGCTACCACTGTCCTTTTTACTAAAGGCTGAGTATATAGAGTGCTCATATCTTGTATGAGTATATAGTGATATAGTGTGGAGGCACATATCTTACACTTAATTTTGATGTATTAAGATATCCAACTACTTGTGACAACTTTTTTTAACAAAAGTGGAGTTATGGGATTTTTTTTTTTTTTTTTTTGTTGTTGTTTTTAGATTTGCTTAGTACATTTTCAAAAAAAAATATGCTACAAATTAAGAGAGGAGAATAAATTATTATTGCTAAAATGGGAAAATAAATTGGTAGAAAAACAACAAAATTTACATAAACAGGGCCCATTCTGTACAAAAAGTTGTAAGAGGCTAGTGCCTCTCTCGCAGGCATCTAGATGTGTGGAGGAAAGGGAAGAAACACTCAACATGATTCAACTAATCTATTTATTTCCACATTAAGAACAGATACAATTTCAACCGATAATATTGAAAGAATGTCTCAATGAGACCGTGAAAGAGTGGAACAACGACAGTAAAACGTGAGGCGACTAACAAACTTGATCGTTCTTTTAATTAAGGATCTAACCTAGTATCCGATTTAATCTAATCTTAATTCAATCTTAGTGAATAATCGTCCCTTTAAGTTTTCCTTCTAATAAGAATCAAATCACTCTAATTCAAAAATTATACCTTCAGTAGCAATATCACCTGGTTTGTGGTATATCTTCTCTCTTTCTTTCTTACTAGCTAGAAAACCTCGTCTATTTATCGTTAGTTAATTTACATATCACGATTCTCATGTTCCGAAGAGTTGGTTGTGAATAACGCGAATTGATAGCCCAAAGATTTCCCAAGAGGATTAATTAGAAAATCGCGTATAGATCCGTCACAAAATTTATGAACAAACTTTGAATTTTTTAATTTTAATGTCTTGCTTTGTTAATCAGTTTCGAAATGACCTTCAGGATAAGAGATATTTCAATTTTTACAAACACTAGAGCACTTTACCTTAACTATTACTTGAAACTTCTTCAGAAAACAGTGATTATATTCTCATAAGGGACTGTAAATTTTGTAATGAAACAGTGATTGATAAATCTGAAAGTTAAAACACTTCGAATATCATGCAGAACGTGCACAAGATATTTCACAGTTAATTATTTTCAAAACTTTTGGAGTAATCGCTGTCCCCGTTTGAGCATTTTGGAAAAAGCACATCTCTAAAATAAGTATGGCATTTTGCTTAAAAAAGGGGCATTTGCTTTTATTAAAAAACACTTGTAGTTTTTGTTCAAGTGAATGGAAAATAATAATCTTGGTATTTTTATAACGCTAATAAGATGTCCTATAAAATAAAATCATAAAACAAATTTGAGATTTAATTTTTTTTTTTTTTTTTTTTTGGTCAAAATTCACAATTTTAGGGTATTTGGATACCTTAAATGGAGTTGGTAGGCAAAAATAATTAAATTCCAGGTATGTATAAAAAAAAGTTATTAGTGAAGAGTATATGAATTTATTTAAGAATAAATTTCTTTTGAATTTGGAACTTTCGCTAAGAAAACTTTGAATTTTTTTTAATGCAATTTACATTTAAAATTTATAATAAAATTAAATTTGAGGTTCAAGAAAAAAAACCTTGCTGTAGAATTTTTTTTTTTTTTTTTACTCATTTGAGAAACGAAATTGTTTTCTCCAATTTCGAACTTTTTCTCTGACCGATGATATAAAGTTCTTTTCAAGAAAAAGTATTTATTTAAATAGACGCGTGATATTTTCTGAAAGTGATTCCAGAGATGAAGTTTAACGCTTGCTTCTTATAAGAAAAAACTCTTTCTAAATATTAGTTTAACATTGTTAATCTGAATTTTTTAACACCGCGTTTCTCAAACTATGCGGTGGGTCCCCCCTAAGGAGGCGTGATAACTCTATGAGGGGGGGCGAGCATATTGAAAAGTCGAAAACAAAAGATTATTTAAGAAAATTATTATTTTAGGGAAATTAAACAAACGAAATTCATTCTGACGTAATAAAAAATAAAATGCACATTTACACTGATATAATACACTTATAAATAAATCAGTACTGTCCAACAAGTTTAATAATTACCAGTGACCTCATGCTTGTCATATAAAATTATATTCGAAAATTAATATTTATCTTGATAATTTGTACCGTTTACAATTAATCCTTTAACTGCCGATTAAAAGTTACACAATTCGCTCCCCAATGCCACGGTTTTCCTTTCACTTAAACGCGCGTATGGTATGTTTTTTTTGGGGGGGAGGAGAGGAATAAATAAGCAAATCCTCTGAAAGAAGCAAATCATTCGCAAATACTGTTAAGCTCCTATTATTGCATTCTATAGCTTTTGGAATAATTTCATGGATAGCAGTAGTCAGAAGAAATCGTACTTTCGAAAGACGTACATATACGTCCGGGGAAATAATCGCTTTGGTTGAGCGAAACTTTTATTTACGTCGGTGGTACTTATGAGGTTAAAGTCGTATTATAACTTTAGCGTCAAAGTATAGTATTATTGAATTCAATACAATGTTATTGTTTGGAAGGGGAGGGGGTGCAATGAAAATTACGATTGAATACTGGGTCGCAAATGGTGAAAGTCTGAGAAGCATTGTCTTAACAAAACTAATTTAATGTTTAGAAATAATTTGTCAGACAATGTTTTTTCCTAAATCTGAAAGACTGTTTTTCTCCAAGAAGAATCAATTCCACCCTCAGAACTTTTATAATTGGTGTAGTAATTTTTTTTTCTTAAAGCGCTGCATTTTGGCAGCTAAGCATTTGCTGACAGGGCAAGTCCCTAAGTATGAGATCCATTTCAATGGTGGCAACATCTAGTGGAGGCTTCCACTTTGAAATTTTTGACATTTGAATTTATTTAATTCTAGATCTCGTTAGATGTTAAATATTGTCATGATTTAATTTTTTCTAGAATATCAAAGTGAAATTTATATTCAAGGGATCTTTTACATTCCGTATAATCATACCAAATGCGTGCCTACTGTTTTGAGCAGTAAAATAGATACATTAATTCATGAGTAAATAGCAATTTTGCATTTCATAAAACAATTTTCACAAAAAAATGTCCACGCATCTGTAACCCTTTTAAAATCAGGATACACAAATCAGCCTAAGAGAAATGTAAAAATTTATTTATTTATTTGTTCAGTATTTCAATACCGTTATTTAGTTTAAGAAATTATTTACAATTGTTAAAAAATAAATAAATAAACAAATTTAAACTTAATTTGCAATCAAAACTATCATAAACTCAAAATAAAATTTACCTCACACTGTTTCACCTTCTTTTAAAAATCTTTGTTTACTAAAATAAATGCATAGATATTTTTGAAATTTTAAATTTATTTAAGTAATTATTTACGTTTAAAAGTTAACACGAATATAACAAACAATATTTACAGCTAGTTACCTAATCAAACAAATTAATATCCACTTGATAGTATTTATTAAATTGCTATAGCTGCTTTTCAAAAACCAAATGAACAAATTTATATTGTTTCACATTCAGCTGTTATGAATTTACCTTAAAATGATTTTCATTTTAATTAATTTCCACGTACATGTTGCTGGAAGCATACGGTTTTAGTAAAATTTATTGTATAGAAAAATACTGATTGCTTATTTTGTTTGTTTATTCAGTAAACACCTGATTAATAAGATGAGAGAAACTACAGATGCTTTTAAAGTCTTTTTTCAAAAAATAAGGCCATTTCTCAAACGAAGCAAATAAACTTATGTGTTTTATTTATGAACATACGTGGGAGAAATTTTAAAATGAATCTTGCGCTTCCTTAAACATTTATTTCAGTAAACAATTGAATAGTTTATAACTTCCAAAAGAAGAGAAATGCTGGGATTAAAAAAAA
>BMAV01025706.1:9851-54142 GCA_019973955.1 Trichonephila inaurata madagascariensis | reverse complement strand
TTTTATTTTATTGTATGTGTAAATACAGCTATACTTCAGTACTTTACAAAACGTACTTTTTTTATACTACCTAGAGGCCAAACTACATTAAATTTTTAAAATTAGAAAAGTCAGAAGTGAGTGTTTAAATTGTTCAAAATCTATCATGGCGAGTTTGATATCCAAAATCTTATAAATGTATTGCTGTAAAACTTTTTGAACCTGATATTTATATTATTATCTAGAAAATGCACTAAATTATTTCTTATTGTGTATGAATATTTTTTTCGGTTATGGCATGTTATTTAAATAAGGGTCTCAAAAAGAATTTCACGTTTCTTATAATGTTTACTAGATCAGCTCTAAATTTTTTAAATCTTAACAAAACATTACAATTTTACAAATTGAACGAGATCAGTTTGCACTAAATATCCTTCATATAGATAGTCTGATGAAAGTTCGAGGTTCAAAGTCCTCAAGTTTAAGTGGTGTTCGTAGTTTGAAGGAGTGGGAACAGTCAACTTAGTTTCCCTCCTCGTCGTTCGAGGGTGGTTCAAAATTTATAAAATTAATAAACAATAATTCAACTCAGAATCGTATAGACATAAATAATTTACGTTGTAAATGATTATAATTGGCCATCATGCTTAGTTATAGGTTCTTAAAGTATTTTTGAAAGACTAGAAAATGTCTTAGATATTAACCAAATTGACTTTTAGATCAATTGCAGGACGACTTTAAAATTATCTAAATAATGCATGGAAGAATAACTTCAGTGAAAAACCATACTTCTTCAAAATTATTATACATATGTTGTTGCTTTTTTTTTTAAATAAAATTTTATCCATAATTCCAGAAAAAATTATGCGACGAAATTCCTGATCTCAAATCATATATAGCTGCTTTCTCCTTTTGCTTTTCTCCTCGGTACATGCGAATTTTGTAACTCTCTCTCAGTGGCTTCTCATCATTAAACAGATTATATTTGTCTAGATCCCATGGTGCAACTTGTATTTAGTTAGCAGGTGGGGTTTTAGTCACTCTACTATGTCAAGACTTTGACTTGAGTTATGATTGAATTAACATGCAATTCTCAAATGTCAAGAGTACTCAGTAAAATCATGAGGATATTTGGATAGAATAATAGATTTATCGAAACCAATGAATAAAACAAATTAAATAATTAAATATACAAATAAATATAAGTACATTAATGAAAATTTTTAAAAAATATCTAAATAACAAATTAATTTATTCGAGACATAAGTGGATAAATTATTATTTGTGTAAGAAGAGGTAAAGTTGTTTATTGATCCGATGTGGTAACGATAAAATTGTAATAACTTAATCTAATTCATGGCAGACAAAATTTCATTTACTGAAATATTATCTATACATCATATAAATAAAATTTCTTAAATCTCTAGCTCATCAATATTAATAAACAATAATGTTAATAAACTAATATAGATTACAGCCTTTAAAAACGATTGACATTGGAAGTTATGTTTATTTATTGTGCTCACATAATATTTCTCTCTGCCTCTCTCTCTCAATAAAAAACAACTATATGTGTTCACAATCTCTTTTTCCTTCACTCTCTCTCTCTCTCTCTCTCTTTATATATATATATGTAAGAAAAGTCACCCTAACCTATTATAAGCTTTCAAGAGCTATTAGACCTAGAGAATTGAGAAATTTTCCCTGCGTGTATCTTTTGTTGAATAAAGTTCGGCTGAGAACGAGTTTTCAAAAATCAACTCCCAAAGAAATCAAAGTATTTGAACAGAAAGACGTACAAATATGAAATTCGACGGGCATGTTTCTTTTGCTGAGTAGAGATCCAATAGAAATGACGTTTCTGGGTATAGACCCCGAAAGACTAGGAGGCTGCGGAGGCGTTACAGGTAAACCATTCATTAAATCTATAGACTTGGAATTTGGAGTCACGTTTCTTGGGTTATATAGAGATGCAGTAAGAACAGGTTTTGCGGAATTCGTAACCTACAGTGGCGTAGAGGTAATATTTATATACTTGTTTCAGATGATATTCATATTTTTACCGATAGATAAACTTGAGAAAATCCAGATTATTTAACTTTATTTATTTATTGTACTTCGCTATTTTTTATTGCTTTTGGAATTGTTAAATTATTCTTTCATTAAATTTTATTATTATTTTCTCATTTTTTTTAAATACAGTAATACCTCGCGTTTTACGCTACCCCGACTTACGGGAACCCGGAGTTACGCGATTTTAGATGCAGTAAAAGTCATCGGACAATATTGAAATGAAGATTCACTAAAAGCTTTAAAGGGTGCCTGGAAAAAACTGTGCCCTTTTTCTTCATTCCTGAAACTCAGATAGAATGAGTGGGAGTGCTTGATGAAACTGGTAAGGGGATTGAAGCTGTCGATCTTGCCATGCAAATAAATTTAGATGTGAACAGTGACGACGTTCGAGAACCGCTGGATTCCCACAGGAGTTGACAATTGATGGGCCCACAGAAATGCATGGGCAAGACATTGAAAAGCTTGAATCTTTAGACCCAGTTCAATCAGCAGATCGAATGATGGTTGGGAATTTGCCAAAAGACATCAGTTTAATTGAAAAAGGGGTTACAAATATTTGAAAATATAGATTCCAACAAGGAGAGTAGTTTTTCAACAAAATGAGGAATAACAAATATATTAGTATACCACGCGGAAACTTTATGAGGGAAAAATATCTTTGAGCCGGCAGCTGTTTTGTAAGATTTTATAAAACCAGTTACATCAAAATAACTTCGGTTTGAGATTTCCTATTTGTGTTACCCAAGATTTTATAAAGAATTATTTTTTTCCAAATTTTTATGTTCTTCGGTCTCCGGCCCCAACTAAAAATAATATGTATGTATTTGCGAATAATATGTAATAATAATATGTAATATAATATGTATGCCAAAATATACCCCGATTTGTGCGGTTACCACTCAATCCCAACTATCTCGTAAGTTCGGGGTATTGAACGGGATTTTTTTAAAATTTTGACAAGAACAAAGAGTGATCAATAAACATACAACTTGAAAAAAAAAATTTTTTTTTCACAACCTCCTTGACATTGCTGCACTGGAATGTTGCATAATTTCCCAGCCATCCTCATACACCTCAGCTTGAAGTACAGAATTGCTTGTATTCGTGAAAAAGCTACGTGTTGGTTCCTTGCGCAACAGATGCCAATTGAACAAATTGAACTGAACCCTCCAATTAAATAAATGGAACAATTGCCCTCCAATTGAACCAATACTGACTCTTAAACGAAAAAAAAAATGTTCCCTTCAAAGTTACAAGGGACAAAACAAAAAACTTCTATAAGAGAAAAACTTCTGAGGGAAGGATACTAGAAATTAATTTATGGTAAATAAGTTGTTTTCAATGTAAAAAGTGTATATAGCATTTCCTTTAATGTCTTACTAACTTTGGAGAATGTTGAGTGCATTTGTAACTTTTGCTTGTTTTCTTATTCCTTGTATTTCTGCTAATTAATACTACTCAATAAAATATGTCGCGGTATATTTTATTGCGCAACAGTTGTGTTGTTTCTATGCATATCGCGCGCGATCCATGACATAATGAGTATAAGCTTTTCAAAAGGAAATCGGAAAGTATCATACAGAGAATCCTAGAAATGCTTAGACAAAAAAAAACATGTTCGTAGCAATAAGAAGCTTCTAACTACAAAAAGTAGGAAGGTGGAAAAAAGAAGTTTAACTTTTCCTGTTAAAACTGGATACACAAGTTGCATTTGTAGCCAGAATGATGCTTAAGCACACTCCTTATATTTATTTTTCAAGAATCCGACTGAAGTCAATTCCAGAATTATGCGGTTATCTCTCAGTTCTACCTATCGCTTAAGTTTGAGGTATTTCTGTATTGTACATAATTAAATTCTTACCAAATTAAAGTTTTTTTTTTAATTTTTCTATTTCAATTTTTATATTCATTCGTCAGAAGAACGTGAATATCTGCTGGTAAATGCATTTAAGAAACCAATACAAAATGCACTAAAGTCTGAATAAATCGCAGCTATTGCTCATCGCAATCGAACATTCATTACAAAATACGTGGATCGAAACAATTCATTTAAAATACCGTATCAATCACTACCGCAATTGAGCTTCCTGTATACCAGGGGTGGCGAACCTTTATGGACCAACGTGCCATTTTTTCTAAAGAAACACTAAATGATGTATACACCTGCCTTCAAATAATTTTGAATTGTGATTATGGGAAAATAACAAAACTAAATACTAACAACACAAAACTCTTCATTTACTACAGAAAAATACATTTCGTATTTTATAGTACTAAATGTTTTTGTTAAACGTATAATTCAAATTATATAAAGTAACATTATTGTGATCTCTGCTGTTGCAGATTAGATGACAAATAAATTATATTAGGATTGGGTAAGATGTGTTACTTTTAGTATAATGCATGCTGAATTGGAATCCTTTGCCAAATGGTTTCTAAGCGAGTCTTTAATGTTATTCATCTCTGAAAATAATAATTTGCATGATAGGTTAATGAAAATATGGTTAAAATAACATTAAAGCCTGCTTCTTCAAACAGTTAAACGTGTCTGGAATCGAATTTAATGTTTTCAAAATTTCGTTACTGGCATTTTTACTTACATTGTTTGTTATATATATAATCCTTCTGTTTCAATCAATTCAAACTCTTTTCTTATTTCAATAAATTTTCGAATCCATATTGAACTAGACTAGAAAACAATAAGTTTTATTTCAAATTTTTCTATTTCGAACGTCGAATTGGGGCAAGTTCAGTTTATCAAATGATGTCACACATCAAGGTATATAATAAACTTGTGCGTTTCTGATAATTCTTCGAGCCGAGAAAATCTCACTGAAAATTCCTTGATTGAAGAATCAATTGCTTGATCGTTTTGATTGGTGGCGTGCCATCAATGGCACTCGTGCCAATGGTTCGCCCTCCCTGCTGTATTTTGACTGACAGGTGATTTAACCGACGCGGATTAAATAGGAAAAATAACAATAAATCGTAATTTATTTACCAATCTGATCTTTAATGCTAATCGCCGCATTTGTATCTCATTACGCATTTTCTACTGCTTGAATAAAACAAGTATTTTTCAATGGGGGCGATAAACAATCCATTCCATAGCCTCGTCCCCTAGCTATTCCTGCGACATTCCGATGCATCATTAAAGAGAAGAGCTTTATTTCAGATAAATAGCTTGCCGATGGCGCTGCACGTGCCTCATGTTTATGAAACACGGCCAGAGCATTCAAATAACTGTTTCTGCATTTAAAGCAGCGGTTTCCGAACCAATTTCGAATAGAACGCGTGAGTTTCTTCTCGATTTTTCTCTCCTTTTTTTCCCAAATATTCATAGGTTGTAGCCTGCATAAAATATCTTGCGCATCAAAGAAATAACGGCTGGGGTTTTTTCCCCCTCCATTCCTGGGGCAGTGTAACCTAGTTAAGCAGGTTGAATCATTGTCAAGATAATGCGCTTTGGGCTAAGCTAAACTGCACTTTTTTTTTATAGGGGAGGATTGGAAAGGGTTCCGTTCCCCTCCCCCCCCCTTTGGTTGAGGGTTGAGGTCGGAGTAAAGCATCTAAATCATTCGATTTTGAACGTTTTGTGCTTACTTTTTTCCTCCTGTATTTATGAAAAAATTAGGAACAGGCACGCGTATCGAGATGCACACCAAACGGGGGAAGATTTAATATATTTGAATAAAATTTATTTTGGCTACAATGAAAAAGCTAGAATATTTTGTTGTTGTAGCTGTTTGAGGGAGAATTTTCGGTGTATAGGTACGGTTTACGTAATATGCAAAATATCTGTAAAGTATCTGAGTTATTTTTGGAATAAAATAACTCGATGTCAGTTGCATTATGCTTTATATGCGATTACTGCTTTTTTTTTCTGCATTGGTAAGCTCGATTTCTTTAAAAATCAAATTGCTTTTTGGTAAACAGTTTTTTATTTGAGATTTAATTTCTACTGGGATTGAAAATTAACCCCTAGACTGTTAAATTCCAGTTGAAATTTCACGAGTGAAATAACATTTGAAATACACCAGTTCACATAAGGAGGGGAATGATACTTGCCTACGGATATTGCGTTAGGATCGCAAACCACGAATATTAAAACGTTTCTACTTTATTTCAAATAACCAAAGTACTCTATAATTAGTTTAAACCCCTAAGGATAATGAAGGTGATAATGTAACGAAAAACATGTCTTGTTTCCTAAAGTTTGTTCAGTAAATGTATAATTTTCGAGATATCTATCACATTTATAAATACTAGCTACATCAGCCGGCGTTGCACTGGCTTTTTCGAGTGTATTACTTTTTTACACATAGAACTTTCCCCTTCCTGTCACAGTGTCACTACTTTCTGGGATGTGTGAGATTTCTATATTAATGTCATTAAAATTCGTTATTTTCAAAATTTCTTTAACGTCTTTGCACCGTAGGACAGGTCTGTTTTCCCTCATTTTGCCCGGCATTGCACGGGCTTTTTACGAGAGTATATCTTTATCCTCACGCATACGAACACAGTGATAGCATTTTTATCCTATTTACTTTGTAAATTTAAGCAAATTTATAAAAATAAAAGATTTAATTGGATAGTCATTTTAACGAAGTTTGAGTGCAAATATTACATATCACGCTCATTATAATATATCTTGAGAAGATAGGTGAAGAAGTGAAGATTTAAATAAAAATACAAAAACCATCTTTGTGGAATAAAAGATTCCACATATAAAACAAAACTTTAATTTGTAATTACTACTTTAAAAAAAAATGGTATGATTTAGAAGTTTGCGTATTGAAATGTTTTGTTCTAAAACACAATACTTAAATTTCGAAACATTTTTCAAATCTTGCTTATGAAGGTGCTTTTAAATCTTTCAATCAAATCAAATAAGAAAGTCTGGTAAGAAGATTTAAAAGTACCGGGCCGCGCAAGGAAGATTAAATTATTTTAATTTTACTTACAGTGATGTATTTCTCTTTATCTGTGCGACTTTTTATGGAAGTCACTTTGTATTCAAATCACTTTGTTAAATCAATTTATATTTAATTTTTGATTTAGCTGCTGACATGACATGTGCTGAAATAAAATTGAATTAAAATTATTAAACCAAAATATTTTAAAATATAAGCAATCAATAGCCTCTGTCGGTGGGCCGCTGTAAAAATATCAAACGTTGAACGATCCGGGGCGATAAAAAGGTTAGAGAGCACTGCAGTATTGTTTTATAAAAAGCTTCTGATAAAAATTTTGAAATGAAAATTTTAACATGGTTTACTAGTAACCATATTTATTAATTTGAATTAAAGAAATAGCTTAAGAATCCTTTTTATTGTATTCATTTAAGTTCTTTTTCTTTATGTGTGTTCGACTGAAATGTTTCAGGAAGAAATATAAGTTACATTAAATTTCAACATATTCACTATGCGGGATGTTATGTTTAATTCCATGGAAAATATAATTTTGATTGGGAATTAAAGGGACGGGATATATACCCTTTCTGGTTAGACTTTAGAATGACTTTAATAAATATTCTAGAATTACATATTTGATACTAAAATATATTTACAATATAGTTCAAAGAATCATAAAATTCAAAGTTTAAAATCTTTCTATTTGCGATCAGGGATGTTTGAGTGTTGTCCCATTTTCACGTACAATACTAGATAATTCATTTTTTTTTCAAATTTAAACGAGAAATAATAATTAAAATTTTCTATTGCTTTGAAAAATTCTTGAAGATTCATGACTGTACCCTTCGCAAAAGATTCCAATGAAACAAACATAAAAGACAAATTAGTACTTTTGATCGAAATAAGCGATCAAATAGCACGCAATTCAAACAAAGGGATCATTATCGATGCTTAAATACGAAAAATTTGGACCACATCTTGCAATTCAGGAATAACAATACGTTCCAATTGTGTAACTGCGCTGGAATGTAAAATTATTCTTTAAAATAACAAATCAGTTCGATTACAGTAAATAGAAAAAGGTTTCCTTTCTGTATGTACCCGAATCTGTTGACTCTCGTTAAATAAATACACATTCAGTCAAAACCTTTATTCACTAGAGGTATAGGTACAGTGAACCTTTCGTTACGCATATACGTTCTGTACCTAAAGTACAGCCAACAAATCAAACAATCCCTTTGGAATGCATATCCATAGTATGTCGAATAGTAAATAAATAGCTCTTCCAAATAGAGTTCAATCTAACCTTTTTTTACTCCCCACTCCCTTTCTACGCAGTGCTCGTCGACCAGTCATCGATTTAGAAAGTTGAAATAAGAATAAAGAACTTCTACTTCCACTTCCAGCTGCATGACAGGCAGACGAACTAATAAAAAGGTTTTCCACATGGTTTTTGCTACAGCGGGGGAAAAAATAGAAAATAATAATAGAATTCGTGTTGGTTGGGGAAAAAAATAAATAAATAGAAGTATACAAAAAGTTATCGTCAATCTTCATTTCTAACAATTTTCCCTGAGTAAATGGAAAACAGTTTGGGGGAAGAAAGCAGATAAAAGTGATATAAAAGAATATGAAGAAGCAGGTTTCTGTCAATTCGTTGCAGACTGGGTGTTTTATCTTCGTTTCAAAAGGAAAAGCTGTGAAAGGAAGCAAGAACTAAAAGAAAAATAAAGGTTTTGAAGTAATCGAAAGAATATATCTGGAATTTCTCATTGAAAACTTGAAGCTGAAGTGTTTTGAAACTTCTTTCCCAGTCTTAGTAAACATACATTTCTGTCTAAGTGTAAAAATGTCACTTTTTATTCAATAATTTAACTCATGATAAAAAAATTCGATGCTTAACAGAGTTTTAAAAGAGTAAAGTAGAATTTCGGGCAGAAATTCCTAATATAATGGAAAATTTACAGATCTAAAGTTTTAAAAAAATTTAATCTATCAGCAGTGATTAATTTAAAATATTGGAAAATTTAATTACATTATTTTAATAACATTATTTAACTCACTAAATATATATTATTACATTTGAATAACTACATTTGAATTGATTACAATCATTTCATTTTAAATCTTAAATACTATTAAATCACTAATTATTATTGTTATTTATTATTAAATTTAATGGATAAAATAGTTTCCTTAGAGTTTTAGCTAATTAAACTAAGAATTGTATGAGAACAAAATCTATTACCTATTTTTTTTTAAATTTTAATCATAAGAATAAACATTTTCGAGAAATTCTAAAATTAGAGAAATTTTTGACGTTTTGGGAGATTTCAACAATCTAATCTCGATTTTTATAAATAATGTTGAATGTAATCCATTTTTTCCATTATATAATATTTAAAATGCCAATATTACCTATATTTTACTAAAATTAACTGACCCTCCATTTCGTATCTCTGTTAAACAAAATTAACTCAAACATTCTGATGTAGATGGCGCTACAATATGAAATCCATCCATAACATTTAGCAAAGAATCGCGGATTTATAAAGTTCCAAGTGTTTATGTCAATAACTGCGAGATTAATGCTAATACATATGCCTCAAAGAAGCCTCATATTAGCTTATGGCTTAATTAATTATTAAATATTTTGCCTCATCTAACCATTTTAATATAATTTTTCAGTGATAAACTTAAATTATTATGGATATTTGTCGACACTTTCATAAAGGAAAGAAAAACAAAAATAACAATTTCTTTCTTCCTGCTTCATTTAGATAATTAAATGCAATAATGCTGCATTCAGACATAGTTATCAATTTCATTTTGAATTAATTAATTTATTTCCAAATAAGCTGCAGATAGCACATGTATGTAAAATCATAAAAAGTAGCATTACATGAAAGAAATTTGAAAATAATAATTTTTGAATGAGGAAATCTTAGATTACTACAATATTTTTTTAAAAAAAAATTCACTCAAAGAAAAGCATTGAAAAAATTATGTTGTACTTTGAATTTATTTTTCAGTACAAAGTACTGGCTATGCAGACTACTTTTGAGGAAGAAGTTATAATTTTTTTTTAAAAAAAAAAAGACACAGACGAAAGCGCCGGGATGTAATATTTATGCTAAAAAATTTGTTTTAAGGGAGGTGTTTGAATCCCTACCCCCTTTGTGTGACTCTTTCTAACTATCATCAATTTGTTACAAATACACTGTTGCAAACACAAACGGCAAATATTTCCGAAGCGGTAAATTTACCGTCACCACTTAAAGAAATTCCAATGTTTAGGCGCATGAAAAAATTTCCGTTGCCGTTATACCATTACCCTAATATGCGCAGCGTAGTTGCATTTTTATAAATCGGTTCACAAAAGATCATAAGTTTTATAAAAATTACTATTTTCTTTAAATAATTGTAATTTTTAAGAATCATAGATATTAGGAAATTTATACTTTTGTGTACTTTTCTATCAGTAAATTTTGCTAAAAACGAAAATTACACTTTAAATTTGAAAAATTCCCAAAGTTTTAAAAAAATTGTTATTAAATGATAGATGGATCCATTTTATAAGAAATTTAAGAAATGTTATTCATGAGATAGCTAAAAACATAAAAATAAAGTAATAAATTACTATTGAATTCAAAATTTTTAGCTGCTCAAAAAGAATAGATAACTTCAAGTTTGATTACAACAAATAAATACTAAAATGATTAAAGAATATATCCAAAAGAAATTAAAAAGAAATTTGAAAAGAAAATATCAAAAAGAAATATGACTGATTTACTTATGAAACTAAATTAAGATTGAAGGTTACGAAATTTCTTAACACATAATGTCAATTACCCATTGTTGATAAAAAATAAATTTTGTTCAACTGATAGAAAATAAGGCATTTTTAACAATTCTATAGCATTTTATTAGTGACCCTTATCAAATAGAATTTTTTAGTAGGCTGTAGTATCTAATAACCCTTGTTCTTTTTTACTGAATATGACATAGAAATTATTATTTTATGCATAATAATATGTCAATAAATAAAAACTACAAAAACATTTAGATAGATTTATGTTACTCCTATTGTTTTTTATTGCGAGTTCATATTTAAATTCTAAGGAAATCTCTGATTCTTTTTGAGTCTTCAATATTTTGAATTAAGGTATCCGACTACGTTCGGAACCGTGATTTTGCAAAAGCGCATAAATGGATAATTTTCATGATATTTATTGTCACTTAGATTAGAATACATATATAAAATTCTTTTAAGGACATTTTGACAAAAAAAATTCTTTAAATACAATACTTTGGCAAAAAATTAACTTAGAATAAATTTATTTTAAAATGTTCTCTTTTTGTGAAAAAGGCTTCTATTATAATAATATTTTGCCTGTATATAGCTCTGACCTCTCTACAGAGGCTCAACTAGAATTTTTGAAGAATTCTCAATATTTTGAGTGTTATCAACAATTGAAATAATTATTGGCGTTTTTTTCTTAAAATTGTTCCCCTCTGTTGTCGTAAAATATGGATAAACCCACTTCTAAGTTATATATTTCAAAAATTCTAGTTGAGCCTCTATAGAGAGGTCTGAGCTATATACAGGCAAAATATTATTATAATAGAAGCATTTTTCCAAAAAAGGAGAACATTTTGAAAAAAGATTAATCTAAGCTAATTTTTGCCGAAATGTTGTATTTAAATAATTTTTTTTTGTCAAAATGTCCTTTAAACAATTTTATACATGTATTCTTATGTAAGTGACACTAAATATCAGGAAAATTATCCATTTATGCGCTTTTTTAAAATTACGGTTTCCCGAACAAACTCTACAAAAAAACTTTTCTGTGTCATAATTTCTTTTAGGTATAAACTATTGTTGTAATACTAGAAGATTACTA
Organism: Trichonephila inaurata madagascariensis; assembly: GCA_019973955.1. Taxonomy (NCBI): domain Eukaryota; kingdom Metazoa; phylum Arthropoda; class Arachnida; order Araneae; family Nephilidae; genus Trichonephila; species Trichonephila inaurata. The sequence continues at coordinate 42,273 of BMAV01025706.1, read as the reverse complement.
GCCTAATATAATAATTTAAATTGTATTGAACAAATAATTAAAAAAACCTAGAAGTAGTAAGGTCACTACTTCAAAACCACGGTCAAAATTCCATCGGCAAGAGTGACATTTGACGGATGAACATCTATTGCCGACGCTAAATTGATAAATTTATTCTTTTCTAATTTGTAAACTTTGTAATGAATGGTTGGTGTCATCCATTAGTGTGAGAGGGTCAGAGAAGATGAGCTGTAGTTAATACAAACTCTATTTATTAACAAATTCTCAACAATGACACAAATTCAACATCCCAAGTTAAGACACGCACGAACTGATAAATGTGGAGAACAATTGAGAGGTAGACGAGATAATGGGAGTTATAATAATAAATCGAATCACCTACAGTTAGCACCTCCAGGCAATACAACTTCTTATATGTGAAGATAATTTCTCTAAAGTAATCTAATTCAAACCGACCGAATCCAATTTAACCACTAATTGACCAAATCATCAATCTGAATATTAATTAAATAATCTACTAAGGGCTCTCACTTAGCTTTACGTTAACAACTTCTTGCAAAATTATTAGTTTCTAACCTCCCTCTCTCTAACTTGAAAGTTTAATCTTTAAATACCTCCTCTTCGGAGGAGGAAAGTTTTTAATAGAATAGTATTTAAAGACCCATTATTCCCAAAGAGGATTATTGGAAAAACGTGAATAGACCCGTCACAACTTGATTGTTGGTAAATTTGGCGATGGAAAAATGCACAGCATGTGTAACCGGCCTATTAGTTGTGAAAATCGCCTCTATTTAATTTTAAATACACCAGAGCAAGTAGAACAGAAGAAATTAAAGGCAACAGCATATCATTTTAATTAATTACAGCTGTTATAACAACATGTTATTCTCAAGTCTATAAACAAAATTAACTATTAAATATAAATTCTAAAGTTTGCAGAACCAGTGCGTTCTTAATGGGCAGCATATAATACTTATGCTCCTAAAATACAACTGCTGCTACTGGTATGCCTGGCAATTTGTAAGGTAACTTTATCACTAATGTACTTTATTTTGAAATTTCACGCAATGATAATTCAATGAAATTAGCTCGGAATTTAAACAAAATGTAAAAATTTGTAATCATAAAAGGTAATAATTCATTTTATGGAAAGTCCTCGAAAAAATGAAGAAAGATTTTTTTTTTATATATATATCTCAATTTTCTACAAATGAGACAAAGTTATTTATGCTAAATTAATTTTCCCCAACAACATGCTTTTATGATGAAATACATAAATAGTACAGAGAAATTTTAAACAAAATGAAAAAAAAAAGTATCTAGTGAAGCATTGTTTAGAAGTATTCATTTATTATCATTCAGGGGAAATGTCTTGTTTAAGAAAAAGAAAAAAAATATATTTATTTAAAATTCTTAATTCTGGAAATTTCCTTACTTCATAACAAACAAGTTCGGAACAACGGGTTCCTCTGCTGAATATTAAATCATTAATTTTCTCTGTACGCCAGTCTGAAATTAATGGGAGAAACGAATTTTTCATTTATATAGAAAACTCGATTTCCATATTAATTGCATTTATGGAAAATGAAAAGAGAAAAAAAAAGGAATGATGAAAGTGCACCTTGTAATTAAGTTACGCAATCGTGCACGTGAATATTTAGTTTATCGAGATATTTGATGCGCATAGCACAGTCTGCTTGAAAGTCAGAAATGAATTTTAGTATTACTTTATTATATATTCGACGCGTAAGCACGATTAGAACTTGCCGCATTTTCTTTTTTATCCTCAAGAACCGTATGATATGAAGGGGTTTTTTTTAATGAAATTGCTCTATTCACTGAATCGCATGTTAAGGTGTCAGAAATTAAGATATGGTATTGCTTGACGAACTACTTAATTAAAATAAGATAGTCCAATAGTATCCACTTTATAATGGTATGCATTATAGCATGATATTTTTAAAAAAATTAAATAGAAAATGTATATAAATTAAAGTAAATAGAGTAATTGTACAATCTAATGAATAAAGTGCTACTTCATGTATTTATGTTTTAGTTAAGATCTTAAACTAGAAATCAGTTAGGAAATTCCTAATTGGGTGGCTTCTCCTAGAGTAGTATCCATATAATATAGGTATATAAAATATAAATATATGAAAGAATAAAAATTTTAGAATCTTAATTTTTTTTGTTTTTAGACGAAGATAATCATTAAGTAGTTAATAAGAATTTTTTTTTATACATTAATGCGTCAAAAATTAAGGCACAACATCTTTAATGTGTTTAATTTGAAAATAAATGAACACAGAAAAAAGAAATCTGGAGGAAGCGGGCACCAAAGACTTTCTTATTGAATGACACACATAGGGGAGACCGGGGCAAGATGACTATATTAACAATTTTTTTTTATAGTTATTGATAGTAAGATTAATTTTACATGAACTGTTAGAGTAGTCCTTTGTAGTATTAAATATATTACCATTCAATTTTTGAAATAAAAAAAATTTTATTTTTTCATATCCTTAGCAAATCATCATCTTGCCTTAATACTGGGACAAGATGACAAAACTGAGAAAGGTTGAACATATTTTATCTTTTGAATATGTTACATGGTTTAACTAATGATAATTGTAGCATGGTTTACAAATTATCAAACTAAGCGTAATGCATTGTAACTTATTGCTCAAGTACTTAGTTGTGTAGCTAACAATAGTCACAAATAAAAATGCCATTTTCATAATTGGAACATTTCTCAAGCCACCACTCTTGGCATTTACAGCACTGGATCCATTCTTCTGTTGGAGGGTCACAATATTTCTCTTCACAAGCAGGATATCTTATAACACCATCCTTTGAAGTTGATGCAACTGAACTGTTTGGCCTGGATTTTATAGACTTAGGCCCTTTGTTCTAACATTTCATTGATGGGTGTGCTTGTAAGAATGCTTGAGCTCAGTTTTTTGCTTTGTATTTTTTTCTCACATTGGGTTATTTTAGGCAATAAATTCAAATCAAAAACACTGACAGACTTCTTTGATGCGCCGGAATCAGCATTTGCCCTTTCTGGTTCTTCTGGAGGGTTTATATAATAGCTTTCTACTACCTGGGTCTTAGAATTAGCCCTATTATTCTCAGTTTTTTCTCCAACAACATCGTGGTTAGTAGTTTTTGAAGCAGCAAAGTCATGTTCGCTAAACACAAGAGGATTATGAGGCTCGATCCCACACTCTTTAAACCCTTTAACGGCATTTCCAACTGTAGCTGCTTTGAAGTAAGCGGTGCTCAAAAGGTCACCAATATTTTTGTCTGTGATAATATTTCCTGGATGAGTGCCCATAAAGTTCTTAGCGATTTTTGCAAAAATGTCTTTCTCTGGCCACCCACTTTCGAATGACACCTCTCCCAATCCGATGTGCCTATATGACCCAAAGGTCGATCGGACAAAAACAAAGTGTTTACAGGATTAAATAGAATGGACAACATAGTTAGTTTAATAAATTCCGAAACACGGGACAAGAGGACGAGCTCGTCCTCTTTCCCCGTGTATTAACGTCGCACTATTCAGCTACACAAGGGTTTTTGGCGAAGAACCGCGTAGTTTTGAACCATGGTCAAGTGACAAGGACGGCACCTGAGTTGTCACCCCCTCTCCTAACTACCACATCACACCATCGGGAGGATGTTTGAGCGCTCGACAGATTTAACGTGCTTCACTCCCCTACACAGCGGGTCTTTAGTGGGACTGGGCTCGAACTCATGACATGTCAGACACGATCCGATACCTTGACCACTAGGATACCGCTGCCACCATCTTGCCCCAGAGTGCCTGTTTAAAAATATTCTTTTCTATTGCCATGAAGGAAGTCAATTAATTGACATTTATTCGAGGTAATAAACTAAGTTACTCAAAAATATTTAATAGAAACGATATATCTTATTTGCATTTGTAGCAGAGCTAATTTACACATGTATAAAAGTTATAACGTAGCAGCAGTAAACAATCAAAGCTTCACAACAAACTTAAAAATTACTATTTCAGCGTCTCCATACTATAGTTTAACAAACGGCAGATAGGAAAGCCAGTCGTGCCCGATTGATGCTGCTACTTTTGGTGGAAAAGAAAAAAATTAAGACAACCATTATCTTGCTCCGCTCTTCATCTTGACCTGGTTTTCCCTATATTTACATAAATTTACCACAAACGTACGTTAGAGCAATAAAGCACTGTAGGACAGCGTTTCTCAAACTGTGGGGCATGCTCCCCCTAGGAGGGTGTGATAACCGTTCTTGGGGGTGCGAGCACTTCGAAAATAAAATATTATTTAAAAAAAATTATTAATTTACCGAAAGGAAACAAAACAAGTCGTGAAGTCCTATTGTACATTGTCAGCTTTATAGTACATTATTATTGATTTCAATACATTGTTATTGTACTTAAGGAAGGGGGTGATGAAAGTTATGATTGACATTTGAGATGCAAGTTTGAGAGGCAATTTATGTAGGAAGAAAATTATTGGTGGTAGCAAAATATCTCAGACTTGTGAGTAAAGATGGAAACATTACAAAAATGTGGGTTAAAATAAAAATATATATCCATTCTTAACTGCAAAGTTTTGGTGGCATCGGCATTTCCACATTACCAATTAAATTAACGGATACCGAAGGGGGAAGTGAAAATCAATATGGAAAACCCTTGTTCTATCTCATATAAGAACCTTGGAGTCGGACTTTAAACATTAATGTGTTTACCAAGATAGTCCTAAATATACTCTATTAAATTAAGGTCCGGAGATTGAGCTGCTATTCCATTCTTTCCAGAGCTAAGTGGTTTAGAACATTACTATCTATATTTTTGAATTCATTATATATACCAATAGAGTGGTTTATGGGTGAATACAACGATTAATAATCCCCTCTCCCGATATCCCACCTCAGTCGCAATTCCTCCAAGAATCGCATGCAGGGCAGTGTGACCACTGAGAGATATCTCTGTCCAAACCACGATTCCACCACCTCCATAATTGGGTCTTCCAACATTATTGAATTGGTTTTATCTGGAGCATTGTGTTCACTCCTAATCAGCCGAAACCCTGAATCGCTCTTCAGTGTAAACCTAAATTCATCTGCGATGCGAAAAAAAGTCCACTGCTATCTGGCCAAGAAAACGTGTTCCTTTGCTCAACATAATGAAGTACATCTATGTCGATGGCTTGGAGGAGTACACATAATTTGTCATTTTGCATGATATTAGCATTAAAATGGAAGACATCAAAACCAAGAAGGTAGTTTTGCCCCATTGTAGCGAAATTTCTTGTTCCTAACATGACAAAAGGATTTCAAACGACCTAATTCATCGTAGTACTTTTTCTCATTCAGCCTGAAAGAGCAATTAAATAGTATCTCAAAAGTGTCGTAACTCATGATTGACCTGGAACGTGTCTTTTAGATACATACTTTAAATTCCAGTTGATCCCACAGATGTTGGACTACATTGGGGGCCAGTTTGACACGCTTTAGCAGCATTTGCTTGTGATCAGCCCTTTACCATCTATACCCCTGCCTGCCACCTAAATGAATCGAGTAAACGATTTCCCCAAGACATTTCAAGACTCTCTTAGATATTGTCAATGAAATTACCAATAACTATTGAAGATCAAAAAATCATACACACAAAGTACACATCTAGGTGCTAAAGTTTTTAATTTGACACATTTTCTCAAATTTCTACTTAAGGTATCCGACTACATTCGGAATCGTGATTTTGCAAAAGCGTATAAACGGATAATATTTATGATATTTAGTGTCACTTAGATTAGAAAATGTATATAAATATGTTTTAAGAATATATTTACAATCAAAAATTATTTAAGTACAATATTTTGACAAAAAATAAACGTAGAATGAACAATTTTCAAAGTATTCTCCTTTTGTGAAAAATGCTTCAATTATAATAATATTTTGCCTGTATATAGCTCAGACCTCTGTAAAGAGGCAACTAGAATTTTTGAAATATATAACTTATAAGTGGGTTCATCCATGTTTTACGACAACAGAGTGGAGAAATTTTAAGAAAAAAAACGCCGATAATTATTTCAATTGGTGGTAACGCTGAAAATAATGTGAATTTTTCAAAAATCCTAGTTGAGCCTCTGTACAGAGTTCTGAGCTATATACAGGCAAAATATTATTATAATAGAAGCATTTTCACAAAAGGAGAACATTTGGGGAAAAAAGTATTCTAAGTTAATTTTTTGCCAAAATATTGTATTTAAATAATTTATATTTTTGTCAAAATGTTCTTAAAATTATTTTATACATGTATTCTAATTTAAGTGACACTAAATATCATGAAAATTATGCATTTATGTGCTTTTTTAATACCACGGTTCCGAACGTTGTCGGATACCTTAAAAAATAATAATAAATTCTTTCAATTTAATCTGTTTTATAGAAAAAATAATCTTTCAATTGAAGAAATCACAAAATCTCACAACTATGGAAGAAATATTTTATTTAGAAGCCATTAGACCTCCAATATTTTTCACCGCATTATTTTAAAGAAAAAGCACGCAAAGCTATAATCTTCTCAATCCCAGAGAAATCCAAATTCGATTATTTTCAAATGCATTCTTATATATATTTTTCTTGCTTTTTTTGCACTTGTTTTTCTTCTTTTACATTGCTAAATCGTTTTAACCACACAAAACAAAATAATACAGAAAAGTACTTGTTGTTTTTATTATTTTTCAAAAGATGTTTCCTCGATAATGTCTGGAAATAGAAATGTAGCAATTTTTATCCTTGAAAAAACACAATTTAAACGAAATTAAACTTCATATCAAAGTAACGGATAGAATATTTAAATGCAAGAGCAACACAAAAATAAAGTTAAGATATCTCATTTTTCCAAGATCAAGATATTTTTTCATTTTTTTATTTTAGTTCCCTTAAAATAGAAAAAAATAATAAACCAGGTTAAAAATGCAGAATCCTAATGCAATTGGTTTCACAGCCAACATATATGATAAAATTTAAAAGAAAATAATAATTTTTCGAAAGAGACAAGACTTTTTGAAGCAAAACTGGTTTAAACTGTTCTTTATCCTCTTTCGCAGAGTTTTCAATTCTAATATGCCTTAAAGAATTATAAAGAGAGAATTCGGGATCATTGAAAGGATAATATCGCGACCTTTTATTGTAAGATATTTTTAAAAGTCGAATAATAGTAGCCTCTCTTTTAAAAGCATAGGAAACGTCATTAAACTGAATAAACATTCAAGCAAAAGATTAGAACTCAACTGAAAAGATTTTCTTCTCAAATTTTTGAATAATTGGAGCTTTTCATAACTAGTGTCATTTTAATGAATACATTTGAAAAGACTGAATTCAGAGCAAAGCGAAGCTTTTCAAAAAGATGATGATGATTGTGTCTTTTTAAAAGAGGTAGCGTAATTAATTCCTCAATTAATTTCGAATCTCAATAACCAAGTAAAATCTTTTTCTAGGTTTATTTTATCAGATTCATATTCACTAAATATAACTCATACATGATTTTGCATAGATATAATAAAAAAAGTAATAATGAATTTTCAGGAAATGAGATTCGTAAGAATTGAGTTTTAAGAATTTAATTTCAATGAAGAGGGCTTAGTGTGGGTGAGAATAAGTGTGTTCTTCAGAAACATTGAAGGGATATTGAAATAGAAAACCATTTTGTTCAAACTATTTTCATTTCCACCTCATTTTAACTTCATTTTCATAATTAGAATGTCTCGGAAACTAAATGATTTAACGGGAAAACTCATCTTTTATCTGAATAATAAAAATGTTTTTTTACTGCTGGGATGTAAAACACAACACACGTAATTAATGTATCAAATGTAGATAAATATGCTGTATTTATTCAAATCTGAACCGCCATCGATTTTAAAACACACACCAACTTTTCAAATCGTTTTTTGTGAAACAACACCACCAAAAAATAATTTATAAAGGTTTATTGACATCCGATACTTATTAATTTAAAAATAAGTAAAATGAGAACTAATAAAAAGTGAATAACTAATTTATTTTTAACATTATTAATTTTTTAAAATAAATACAGCTACCCCCATTTTCAGTGGCATTAACATTGGGTAGCACGGCTAGATACACATAAACACGGTATATTATGTTTATTCCTTTTTTTCTCACATCAAGGGTATCAAACTCAAAGGCTAACTTAGGCCAAATAAGCAAAATTTAACTTAAGGCGAGGCGCAAAAAAAAAAAAGTAAAATTTATTGAAAGGTAAGTTTATTTCGAAAAATACATTATAATAAACATATATAAAAGAGTATTAATAATATAATGTTTACCTACAGACACTTACTACAGCTTCTCTGCTACTATCTTTCCTATTTAGGGAGAATATTTGATGTTTTACTATATATCAGTAATGGCAAAACTGTGACCCGTGGGTCAGACACTGACCAACGCAAGCTTTTTAACTGACCCATGATTGCTAGACAACAACTTGCTTGTTTACGCGGGTTTATTTATATTTTCTAATTTGTGAGGATTATTTATATTTTATTTTAATTTTTTGAAGCACATTGACACAAAAGCAATTTAAATGCTGTGTATAACCTTCAGTTTGATCATTACAGTTCCAAAATTACGCAAATGAAAACAAATGTATTTGAAGATATGTAGTATATTTGAAATAAAGCAAAAATGTTTACAAAATATACAATAAAGTGTATAATTTTACGCACAATTCGTTTGTCGAAAAAAAAAATCGAAAACCAAAGCAAATAATCATATTTAAAGCACTTTCTTTGGATAAAATGCACTTCTGAAAGGTTATGTTCAGTTATGTTTGTAGAAAGAGACTTCAATAGCGCCCTTTTTTACCCGTTAAGACAATGAAATTTTAAAGATCTTTAGTTTTAAAAATACTCAGTTAAAAAGTTTTAAACCAAACTATGGTGCAAATGGGTATTAGTGACCCACGCGCTAGTATTAAAAAAAATTATGAACGAAATTTGACCCACGCCTCAAAAAGGTTCGCCTTCCCTGCTATATATCATTGTGTGCCAATATGCTGGACGGGCAGCAAGAATATTCTTTAAGTGCCATATGTGGCCCGCGGACCGTGAGTTGGACACCCCTCATTTACATAATGTTAAACTTGTATAAAATATTTAAATTTTAGCTAAATATAAATGCTTGCTTTTTTGCATATTATAGTACCTTTTACCTATTTCGATGTGTCACAGGCGTTGTAAAAGAGAAATTTCTCTTATCAAGCAATCTATTCAATCGGATCTAAAAATTAGCTTGACGTGTGGGAATATATGAGATTTGCCATTTAAAATAATATATCGGTACTTTTACTTATTTTTTGTAACAAATAAATACATTTAATGATTAGAAACTAGCATTGTGTATATATATTTAAAAAAAGATGTCAAAACGTTATTTAGTACCAATTGTTTTTTCAATATTGAGTAAAGTAGCTTTTTTTAGTTAAGAAAATTATAAAGATTATAAACCAAGCTCAAGTCATATAGCCATTTTTGGGATTTAAATCAAAACCATTGAAAATGGAAAATTCTCATGAAGATAAAATTAATTATTTAAAAAAAAAATTTTAATTTTTATGCCGGTGGTTTGTTTAGAGATTTAACGTGTGGGAATATATTTTTAAAATAGACTAATCACCCCCAAATTCTATAATCTATACATGCATATAAAATACAAAAGGTCATCCAAAAGGAAATGAAACTGGGAATGTTAATCAGCTCTTGAACAAACATTTTTGATGTGTAACATCTTTCCTCTCGGTTGCTGGATATTTGTTGGGAGTGATTTCGTGAAAAGGGACGGATGTGTGTAACAGGATGGGACGTAAGCTCGCGCTACTTGATTTGACCCATGAGAGTGCGTGGCTGTGTCTTTTCGCTACCCTCGCATGGGGGTCCAATTCTAGTAGCCATCAAGCACTCGAGCGCTTGACTCTAAATCCATTAGTCACGATATTGGGGGACATAAGGGCAGCAGAATGCTTATTTGAAAATGGACAAACAGTGATTTCGGTGGTCGTATACATTTCTTTGAATCAAACGGTTAAAAAAAATTAAAGATTTCCAGCATTTTGTACTTTACCATATAACGAAGGTGGTTTTGCTCTTTTAAAAAAAATTATCACTCGCTTCCCCTGATTTTGAGTGGTGATTTTAACTTTAACTTCAGTTTGCCAAAAGCTGAGCCGCTTATAGCTTTTATGAATACTGAACTCAAGCTCGAAATAAAAACAAATTAGAATATTTCGACTGCTAACAGTGGTACTGTTATTGACGCAGTTTTTTAATGGTTTTTAAACACTTTGTGAAATCACAAGTATATGTGTCATATTTTAGTTATCATAAGTCTATTGTCTCCAATCTTCCCCAAATTGAATAAGAATAATTATTTTTGATAAAATATTGCACACATTACTCCTTTTGTTAATTAAATACAATTTTCATTAAAGATATAATTATACGATAGAAAATTATTTCCAATCATACCCTATTCATAGTTTTTTCAGGATTTAAGTTACTATTGCGTATTTACCTCGATAACATGCCAGATGTTAAACATCATATGCGAGTACTGTAAGGGTGTTTTTTTTTTTTTTCTCTTAGGAATTATTTGGTCAGAGATTGAGGCAGACAACCGATTATAACTATAAAATGAAATGTGTGTGTGTGATTAATGATTAATTTCTTCACATAACTGTTGCTAAATTCTTTTTACAGTGATCATTACAATAAGTATTCCAAATTGCGTACAGGCAATGATACATGCTTGGCAGCGTCAATGATACGATTGACACATGTATTCCTTATATGTCAAATAGCTCTTTCACAGCTGCACCGACAACAGAATTTCTTGACCCTAAGTCAACAAAATAACCGATTGATTCCTTGTAAGCGATACACTTATCCTCCACAGGATATTTAAAAAGGAATATAAAAGCACTAGATTTTGAAAAATTCACACATGCACAAAACATTTATTGTTATAATTATAATTTTGTTTTGATCCAGTGTTTTCCTTTTGTATTCAATCTGCAATTCATTTATATTTATATAACAGTAATTTCCATTGAATGTAATTATTAATAATATGATCCACAAATAAACATGTCTCTTTTAGCGGATTATGCACGGCAGCATATTGGCAACATCGCGTAAATTGAATATATATTAGCTGCCCATCCGGTATAGTGGTTAGTGACGCTGACTGCGGGGCCGTAGGGCCGGGGTTCGAAACCCGGAGATGGCATGGATGTTTGCAATTGTATAGTGCCTTCGTGGTATGGGGGTACTCTAAACAGCCTTCGAGACGCAAGTCCTCTCGTGAGGTTAGGGGAGGAAAGGTGGGAAGCCCATGACCGCCCCCTCCCTCCCAGGTGTTCTACCTCAAAATTGGGATGAAACCGAGCAAAATCGTAATGTCACCTGCGTGCTGCTCAAAGCTAAAGAGAGACGTAAAATTCTAGTCCTTAACCGCGATGAATTTCGTGGGCCTTGATCTGATGTACTGTCGATCAGGTGGCATAAATAACATCAACAACGAATATATATGATTTAAAATTTTAAAAAAAACTTAATAAATGTTTACTTGGTAAAAAAGCTTATAAAAATGTAGTTTTACAAGAGTAATGTAGATCTAAATGATAGAGAAAAATAGAAGCACATTAATATTTTAGTTATTATTCTTCCACATGTAAAAAACTACAATAATATATTTTGCTAAAAAAAGCTAATTATGCTAATTAAATTGCTTAAAAAATAATACTTATCTAAATTTTACTGATAAAAGGGGCTGAAATGTCTTCAATACTAAGGATAAGAAATACCTTTTAAACTTTGAAAACGTAAATAAATGGAAGCTACATGCAACAGTATTATAAACACTGCTGACTGCGTATATATATAAATATATATATGTGTGTGTGTGGTGTTTATGTAATTTCATAACGTGATATTTTAAGAACGTAAGTTACAGTTAAAATAGAGAACCATAAATGCTCATGTGCGTGTGTGAGTGTACATTTACACGTTTGTTTCAAGTTTTATATTTTTTTCAGTTTGAGTTAAACTAAATCGAATACAAACATATTATTTACCGTGTATGTATATTAAAAGCTATTAAATTAGTTTATTTTTAGAAGATGCATTTATGCAGACATTTTTCTGAATGTTTTTAAAAGTAAATATGTTTTTTACAATTGTAAATGAATCGGAAATATTATTATTTTTTTAATTTTATAAGATGTATATGATTGTAATTTATCCCCAAAAATAAAACCACGATAATAATTTTATTTGTAATGTTTGCTGTAAGCAAAGAAGATATTGTGCCTTGTGGTATTTGAAAAAAATTAATTTTAAAGCACAAATTCCGTGGTGGGGGGGGGAAGAAAATGAAAATACAGTAATACACCGAACTTAGAGGTAGGTGGGACTGAGTGATAGTGGCGTAAGTCGAATGGACTAAATTCATGTGACGTCATAGTCACATGATAACTGAGCCACGTGTTTTCGGCCAATCAGTTCATAAATTAATGCGACGTCATAATTTGGTCATAAATATAATCACGCGTTTCCAGCCAATTAGTTCATGTGCTTCATTGTTGCATAATTTTGCTTTTTGCAGAAACTTTCTTTTAAAAAGTACATATTTGTCAACGACATAATAATGCACATAGTTAAACAAAATACACTTAATTTAAAAGTATTCGTGTAATGTAAGCATTTTTTTTTATTTTGAAAACTGTTTGAAGAATTTTAACACGTGAACTCTTTACCCAATCATATCAGATTTTAAATGTTATCTAAACTTTACAAGTTGAACAACTAGTATGTCAATTTTTAATCAATGGGAAACACGTGATTGCCGTTATCATGTGACCATCATAAATTTAGTCCATTCGAGTAAGTCGGGGTATAATACTTCGCTTATAAATAGATATAAGTTATTTTTAATTAGAGCCTGAGACGAATGAAAATAATAATTTAGAACAAAAAAAATTCATTGATTCTTTGATAAAACAAATACAAAATCACAAGCAGAAGTTATTTTAATATAGAAGGTTTACTAAAATAAAACAAGTAGTTTGCCAACTCAAATCATTTTTTTTTCTTCCGCAATATTTCCTCGTAGCATGCTAAAATTTTTTTTATTTCTTGTTTTGTTGGAAAAATACGCTCTTCGTTGGAATATGAACTTCCTAAAATTTGTGTAACCGTTTTTCAATTAAACTGAGGCCTTCTGTCCAATTACCAACTTTTATTAGATCCTCTGATTGAACTAGGTTCTTCATTGTCTTGCTCCTGATCAGACATTTCTATGATCTCATCAATTGTCAGTTTTTGACTGTGAGAACCCAGCAGCTCTTGAACGTCATTACTATCCACTTCTAAATTTATTTGCCTGGCAAGATCAATAACTTCTCCAATCAAATTACCAATTTCCTCAGGCACAGAGATTCCGCCTTAGTTTCAGTGATGAAAAAAAAAAGAAGAATCAAAGAGATTCAAAAAACCACATAACTCAGGTAAGTCGGGATAGTGTAAGATTCGAGGTATTACTAACACCAGTGCTTCTTAAAGTTTCAATATTTGCGACCCAATATTCAATCATAATTTTCATCACACCCTCCCCCTCCATACAATAAGAGAATGTATTGAATTCAATAATACTATATTTCTTTGCTGAGGCTATAATATTACTTTAAACTCTTAAGTGCCACCAGCGTATATAGGCGTCTCACTCAGCCAAGGTATTGATTCCCCCAGACGTATATATATGTTTTTCTGAAGTGCAATCTTTTCTGTGCACTGCCATCCATAAAATTATTCCAAAGGCCTTGGAATGTATGAAAAAATGCTTTGGAATGTATGCCTTGATATGAAGAATTTACTTATTTTAGAGGATTTGCTTAATAAATCCTTTTCTCTTTTCCCCAATATATCACATACGCGTACCTATGTTGAAAACGATGGTATTGAGTACCGAATCGTGTAATTTTTAATCAGCAGAGTTAAAAGATTAATTATAAACCGTAAAAATTATCAAGATCAGTGTTAATTTTTGTTTATAATTTTATAGATGACAATCCCATGGGGGCACTGATAATTATTAAGCTTGTTCGTAACTTACTATTGTTAAACTAATTAATTGTTCTGTACTGATACATTTACAAGGTTATTATATCAGTGTAACTATGTATTTTATTTTTTATTAAGTCAGAATGCATTTTATTTCTTACTATGTCAGAATATATTTTATTTTTTATTATGTCAAAATGTATTTTGCTTGTTTACTTTCAGTAAATTAATATATATGTTTTAAATAATCTTTTATTTTCAACTTTTCAATAGGCTCGCCCCCCTCACAGAGTTATCACGCCTCCCTAAGTTGGCGTGCCCCACAGTTTGAGAAACACTAATATACAAGAAGGAAATAATAGATAAGCTTCTAGCCAAAAATTTTAAACTTTACATTATAAGAAACAAAGTGTTTTACTCACCATTACTGAATAGTAAAATAAAATTTCCCAACATTATAATTTTTAACAATAGAATTATCTGACATTTATTTTATATTTGATAGTTTCAAAAGATTAAGGGAATATTCTACACATTTTTTTTTTCAACTGATAAATTTTTGATTAGACTTCTGTTATTTTTCTTAGGAACATAATGCAACCAAAATCAATCTCCTAAATCATCTCTCAAAAATATTGCCTTTAAAAAAAGCATGCATAACTTCTTTTCTTTTGTTCTTAAAAATAAAGAATGGCTTGAGTACCAAAAAGAGATGCAAATTTTTTAAAATATGACAAGAAATTATTTTTATTAGGCAAATTGTAATTAATTTCAATGAAATATCTACTACTGAAAATTTATTTAAAATGAATTCAAATATTCTAAGCGAACAGAATGAAAATTATAATGAAAGTCAAATTAAGACCGATAACATTTCAATTAAAAGAAGAAATTTTATTGATATAAATACTCTTAACTTCCTGGAAAATTAAATTGAACAAAAATTAAATATAGGATTTAAATGATCCATGAATGAAATAAAATAAGCTTTATAGAAAAAGAAAAAAAAACTTTTGAATTATCATTTTCCATAATGTTTATTTTTCATATTTATATTGGAATAAAAATACTGTGATTAAAACATTAAAAAACATGATGAAGTAAATGGGAAAAAAAATGTGAATCTTTTTAGATACATTCGAACATAAATGAAGTATTATCAACAATATCCAGGAAATGAAACATGAGAAAAAAATTCTAAAACGAATCTGTATTTTAGCGTTTCTGTTAATTATGCATAAAAAATCAAATAGTTTTAAAAATATACTTCAGGTTTAATGAGGCAAATTATTTCATATGAAAATAACCATCCGAAGCATTTATCATTTATTTCAAAACGTTTAAGAACAAACGAGCAAAATATTTAAGTGGCAAGTTCATTTGCGTTGTCATAATCAATAGTGCCCTTTTTAATTATTTAAAAAAAAGAATAAAGAAATATTTTTTTTTACTTCAAAAAACAGAGAGAAGAACAAAGCAAAAATAAAATCTCAGAATTTAAGAAATGAATTCTTAAGTAATGGTTTGAATTCTTTTTTTTTTTTTTTTTAACAACTTTTGAAGGTTTTTATTCGGTTTGTTTTCACATTTGCTCTTAAAAGGACCGAATCACCAGGGAGAAAAATCAAATAATAAAGTAGAAAAAGTTTTTAAAAAAATTTAAAGGACGTTCGTCATTTTTACGATCTATATTTTTTGTGGTATCCTCCTTCCTTCTTAAATACAATTGAATTGTTTTCAGCTTTATTATTTGTAATATCCAGCGACACAAGGAAATATTAAAAATGGAACATCTATAAAAACTTGCTCATTTTAAACGCTTTCTTATTTCTTACGGCCGTTTCTTCTTTATGTGTGTAGTATAAATGTCCTGTCTCAATTGATTCCATAAAATTGTCAGGTTTTTGAAGATAAAATGCATGCAAAAGACATTAAAATTAAACGTTTCTTTTGATATTTCCCTCTTTTATGACCGTCCAAATGGCTTGAAAGTTATTTTATGAAAGGGAAAGTTAAAAAATTAGATTAAAGGTATGTTGTAGCAATACTTTTCGGGGGAGGGGAAGTAATTTTTTTAGTGAGACATATTTTATATTTACACAGATTTTTACTATAAGATTTTGTTCTATTTAATATTGCTTAGAAAGGGAATATTTGGATATACATGATTCAATAATCAAAAATAGTGTTATTAATTACATACAAAATATAATTGCATTCTGAAAAAATAATAAAAATATGAATAATTCATTCAATACCTAATTAATTTTTAATAAATATTTATGTAAAGAAATTCTAATTTATAAGGATTAAATTTTTTAGAAGATTAATTGTTTATTATTATAGATATTATAATTTCTTCTAGTTAGATAAACTTATATATAGACCTAAATAAATAGACTTATATATATTTACCTGTACATATTCAAATTACAGATAAAATTACTTATTCCTTTAGTTTTATTGTAACCATAGTAATGTTTTATAGACACAAATACAAATATATTTCTAGCGTCTCTTAAGTATAATTTTAGTACTTATCTTTAAACATACGTACTGTACTATTAATTTTATACTTTTTGCTAATTGTTACAATTCAAAAAATATATATCGACAAAAGAAGAGAAATCATTGAAAAATGATTATTTTATATATTAATAAGCTAACTAATGTTATTCACCAAAAAATGTACTGTTTTATGGGAATAGGGAAAAATAATTCTTGCTTTGTATTTTGCAGCATTTCATGTAATCATAGATTTTAAATTTTGTTACAACTATATAATTTCTTCAATCGTTGTCTACTTGTATATTAGAAAGCCATTCTATGTACTATACAGGAAGAAAAAGAAAAAAATTATGTTACTATTTCAAATACTGTTTCAACACAAATAGTTCGCTACATCTAATATCAATTGTTTACATAACTTTTCTCTGTGTCTTCTATTCTTCACATAAATTACGTTTCTAAGATAACTTTGAATTGAAGATTTTTAAAGATTGCATACGTGTATACTTTATATATAGTGATTCCACAACTAAATATTCACGTCTAAATTATTGCCACTAGAGATTATCATTTTTTTAAAAAAAAAAGTAACATTTTTAAATTTTTTTTTTTTTGCTATATGCCTTTACTTAAATAATATTAATAAAAAACGTTTAAATGCGTTAAAAGGCTCTTGAATTTTAAAATATTACACTTAGATAGTATCAATTATAACGCAATGAGACATATTTGATTGTAGAATTTTAAATTCCCTGTTAATTTATAAATCTATATCATCACCAAAGAATTATTAATTAATAGGAAATTTAAATTATATAATCAAATATTTTTCTCATTACTTCTATGTCATCAACAAAGCCGTCTAGGTGGCGTCGTTGATTAATTGCTGGCCTTGTACTCCTAAGGCTGCGGGTTCGATCCCGGCCCAAATGAATGGACTTTCATGATGCAGAAAATCAAAAGCGTCCATATCGTATGATTATGCGGCATGTAAGAGTAGTCTTGAATGCTTATTTGGCTTTAAATCTCTCAGCAAAAATAATTCCAAAGAACAGTTTCGCATCGGCAGATCTCCGGTGCCTCCCTCTGGAGAGGAAACCAGCCGTCAAAACTACCTGGGGTGATTGATATTCCATCTGTATGGTGCCGCATTAAAAAAAGACGCTAGCTCCAGTGGAAAGTACTAGGTCTGCAATGGTAAAACACCAATCTGCAACTCCATTAGAAATAAAAAAAAAATATCATCGATATATGACAAAGAAATTACTTGAATTAGCAGTTTACTTCTGACTTCAACGTTTTGTTAATGCAGTTGAGTCAATAATCCTCAAAAACGCTTATATATCAGAGTTGATGCTAATTAAGGTTTCCGACTACCCTAAAATTATGAATTTTGCCAATTTTTTTCCCCTTTATTAGTCATCTTATTAGGTTTTAGCTAAGTTTTTTATTTTATATTTATACTAGAACAAAAACTGCAAGTGTTTCAGTAAAAGCAGAAGCAATTACTTTACATAAGATGTCAAACTTTAAAATGCGTTTTACTCTGAATGTGGTTTTTTCGAAAGATTGAAACGGGGACAGCAATTGCTCAAAAAATTTTTTAAATAATTTACCGAATTTTTTTATGTATATTCTGTATAACAGTACAAGGGTTTTAACCTGCACTGTTTTATTTCAAAATTTGCAGTTCTTTGTGTTAATATAATCAATGTTTTTTAAGCAATTTTATATAGTAACTTAGATAGAGAGGTCTGGTTTTTGTAAAAATTAAAATATCTCTTATCCTGAAGTTCATTTCAAAAAGGGATAGCTAAGTAATACATCAAAATTGAAAAATTGAGATTTTGTTCATTTACTATTTGTACAGAGC
The DNA here is from genome assembly GCA_019973955.1 of Trichonephila inaurata madagascariensis. Classification (NCBI taxonomy): domain Eukaryota; kingdom Metazoa; phylum Arthropoda; class Arachnida; order Araneae; family Nephilidae; genus Trichonephila; species Trichonephila inaurata. Next base: position 23,748 of record BMAV01025706.1, on the reverse strand, counting down.
TGATCCCATTTATGTAATTTTTTGTCAATTTTTACCCATTTTTTTCCATTCAATAGTAATAATTTATTTTTCTCTTCTGAATTTTAACCTTTCTTTCTTAAAATGTACTAAATAAATCTAGAAACCACAAAAAAATCACCATATCTCAATTTTTTTTAAAAAAAAATTTGTCGCAAGTAGTCGGATACCTTAAATATACCAGGACTACAGGCCCTCCAGTTGAAATGTTATTAAAATTTGAAGAATGAACTGTCTGCTGAGGCTAAACACCAAGGTCTTTTTGGTGCTTACGTATCTCTCAGAACGGTATATTTGGAAATGTACCACTGCTTTCTCTTCCGCAGAAAATGTATCATAACTTTTAAACATTTTTCATTATTACAAATTATAAACAATTTTGATAATTTCGAGCATAAAACTTAACTCAGTGGCGCAACAGCTCATGACGGTCATAGCCTACTGTGCCGGACTCAGTATACGCGAACTTGGATTCTGAGGAGCATGAACAGATGTTCCGTTCAGGTGGTCAGTCTGACGCGAAACCTCCAGTGATAAAATCAAAGCAAGCTTAGTACTCATTTATCGACTCAATGAAGAGATGAAAGGCTGAGTCAACCTTGCCCAGCCCGGGGTTTGAACCTCGTACCTGAGGAAGCACGATACACTAGCCACTCATCCACTGGGCTTCAACTTCGAGAGTAATCAATAAAAATTATTGTGTGTGAACATACGCGGAACTGATGTAACCTATAAAAATAGTTATTATTTTCAAAAATGTATGAAAGCAATTATTGTGTTGAGCATGAGTGGCATTGATTTTCACAACTGGCTACAAGTCATGGGATTTGGCGGCATTTTCATTTGTCGAAATTAGTCAAAGGTATAATACCTATGTAATCTCAGTGGCATAGAATCAAAATATAAAATGCATTTTATACTCGAAAAAAAAGTTATAAAATATTAATAGAGTATAAATGATTAAAATCACATTAAAAATACGCATTGTAGAGAAATAGCAAAGAAAATAGTAACATAATGAAATAAGAATCGAAAAGCACTATTTATCAAAGTTTCCCAATATTAGGGGGACTTTTGTTATTTGATTCTACTCTTATGTAACAAAGTTACTTTTAATTCAAGCGTTACCTTTGCAATAAAAAAACGTTAACACTAAAAATTAATTTGATGTGTATCTTATTTTGTGTAACTATTTTTATTGACAATAATATAATTTAGTTAGATATCAATATAGTTAGTTTGAAAAATAGCACAGCTACTAAAAACATTTTACAATAATTAATACTTAATATCGAATGTTCTAGAGTTTGTAAAACTAAAAAATATTAATTAGCAAATTGTTCATGTACTTTATTTTAAATTATGAGTTTTATGAAATAATAATAATTTTAAAAAAACTTATTTGTAGACAAAAATAATAAGTTTAATAGTTATATTATGATTCTCAAGAAAATATGAAGTAACTCCAATTATATACAAACAACTAATATAATTTTTTTTAAAGTCAAATTCAACAAAGAAAATTTTTTATTTTAGTTACTGTTTTATTAAATAATTACAATATATATATTAATATATATATAAGATGAAATCACAATTAAGTGGTAAAACACCGTTTATATAAATTAATATCAAAAACTTTTTAACTAAATTAAATTTGTAATTACTTTGTTTAATAAAAATGGAATATAATGGGTAAGAATTTATATTAAAATAAGTATAAAAGAAATGCTGACGTCCAACTAGCATATGATTATTCAAAAATTAAGTTGAATCTTCACCACTAATTTAACAAAACCTGTTTTATCCATTGGTGCTGCCATCTACAGGAATAATATTGACTGAAATATATTTCTTGAACTATAATTAATTAAGTAAATTTAATTAATAAATTAGTATACATGTATATTTGTAAAAACTGTATTGACATCAATTGTCATCCACAACAAGTTTTAAAAAAGTATTTGAACTTAAGTGGATGAATAAAAAGTATTTTATTAACGATTGAAATTTTGAACAAGATATGTATAAATATATATAGTGAGAGTGTGAACTAATAGTAGGAACTTATATAAAAAAAAAGCAATAGGAAGCAAAATTTGCCTCTTTTCAATACAAAAAATAATAATTACTCCATTATTTTTAATTACTATAATGTTCAGCCTTACAGAAAGACTTAATATAACGGTAAATCACATCGTCACCAACACCAACCAAATCCCTAGAAATTAGGAAAAGGCATTTCATTGTTCGGTCCTTTTCAATACATCCAATTAGTTTCTAGCTCATCAGTCATTGGTTAATCCCTTTCACCCAATCAGATCCACTTTTAACTTTCTCTGGAGGCCGGATTCCTAATTTCTCGATAGTTTCTTGTGAGCGAGAACCCGGTTCAATGAAGAATTTAATTTGGTGTCAGAAAATTCGGTCGATGCGATTCTTCAAGTTGTAACACGATCGAGTCTTCGATTCTATCTTTTGGAGGGTTAAGCTCTGTGTATTGAATGTAGTAATTGAAGTGAGCATTCTGTTCCAAGGAATTGGGAGTTTTAAAGCCTAACAGAAAAAAAAAAGTGAGAGCTTTTTTCAAATTTATTTTTTTAAAGTAAAAATAGTATATGAGTTGAAGAAAGAAAATGAAGAAAAAATTCCTTGAGGATAAAAGATTTTAGATTGTTGAAAAGAATGTTTTCTTGGTTGAAAAAAAAAAACTCTTAAGTATCATTTTAAGGAAAGATTCTGCTGAAACTAACAGAAGGACATAAATGTAGAATACCAATGACAAACATACTCATTAAGAGATAGATCAGTAATATCTTTTGTAATTAAACATTTTATACGGAAGTTATAAACCACATACTTTTATTACATAAAAATAATTTAATAGAACAAACAAAGTAGGGTGGATCACACATGGTTATATGTAAAAAAGATGTTTTTAATTGAAATCTACCTATATATATATATATGCTGAAAAGGTGTTCTATGGCAGCGTTTCTCAAAGTGTGGGGTGCTCCCCCTCCCCCCCTAGGGACACGAGCATATTGAAAAGTCGAAAACAAAATATTATTCAAAAAGTTATTCATTTACTGAAAGTAAACAAACAAAACACATTCTGACGTAATAAGAAATATATAAAATACTCATTTACACCGATAAAAAAAACACTTATAAATGTATCATTACTGCACAATGTATTTTATATTTAATTTAACAATACTAAGTATACAATTACTAAGTTAATTTAACAACACCAAGTTTACAATTACTAAGTTAATTCAACAATACTAAGTTTACAATTACTAAGTTAATTTAACAATACTAAGTTTACAATTACTAAGTTAATTTAACAATACTAAGTTTACAATTACTAAGTTAATTTAACAATACTAAGTTTACAATACTAAGTTAATTTAACAATACTAAGTTAATTTAACAATACTAAGTTAATTTAACAATACTAAGTTAATTTAACAATACTAAGTTAATTTAACAATACTAAGTTAATTTAACAATACTAAGTTAATTTAACAATACTAAGTTAATTTAACAATACTAAGTTTACAATTACTATGTTAAATTAACAATACAATTTCAATAATTGCCATTGTCCCATGGGATTTTCATAAATAAAATTATATCCAAAAATTAACACTTATCTTGATACTTTGTACAATTTATAATTAGTTCCTTAATTGCCGATTAAAAGATGCGTAAATGTACCAATTATTATTTCTCAAAAATGCTAAGACTTCCTGTGGCTCACTTTGGAAAATATAAGATTTTAGAGTTTCATATGACCGTATTTTGAAACTTTATCATTAGAGAAAGATGCAGCCCACCGGAAGGTTTCCTTGAGATTTCTTTTTCCATTTTCGACCATTTTTCAAGCTATTTAACAATTAGTTTTCTCCTTTCATTTTGTTTCAGGATCTGATATACATTTCACAATCATTCAACTCCTAAAACTGATTATAGAAAATTTAGAAGCATTTGGCTCAGTTTAGCCAAATTTGGCCCTTTCTCCCAAAACAGTTCAACCAACCAAAGAATGTTCCTTTCGAAAGCATCCGTGAATAAATCACAGTCTACTGAAAGAAGGAAACTTACCGTAAAAAAAACATTCACTTCCCCTGCATTTCATAAATCCATACTTGAAAAAATATCTCTTTCAAAACAAAGGAAACAATAGATAGTAGAAAATAAAGAAAAATACATCGATTGCTTTTTTATAGATCAAAATATAGCAAAAAACCAACATAAGGTAGAAAAAGTCGTTCCAATACTCCTTTCTATAAAGTGAAAGAGAAAGAACGTGAAAGATACTTTACTGCGTTTACTGAGGAATATATAGAGGTGAATTTGTTTTGAAAAACCAGATACTACACCGGAAAATCAGTTGCTGAGAAGTTGTGGAAAGTGTCATAAAATGAATTGCTTTCCAGCATAACAAAATATTTTCCGAGCATATTTATTCACGAAACCTCGCTACTATTCAGTACAGGATTTTTTTTCTCTGTGGCATGTTTGTTGCGTAAAACATTTACATTTTATACATAAATATGAAGATATTACGTTTGGAACTCAGTCTCTATTGCAATTTGTTTAATTTCAACATACATGTAATATGCTACAGGAAATTTGTTTTCGAGTTTGATTTTTCGTTTCTAATGAAATAGGTTTATTTCCAAAACTTTATATGTAAATTTATACAAACTTAATTTTATATCAGCTAATCCAGTCAAATCTTGTACTGTAACTTTTCCGAAATAATGCACAAATAAGACTAAGAAATTCCTGACAGAGTGCAACACCGACATGACAGTTATTACAGGCGGATGAACCCAGGCATCGGATGTGTGTATCAATAAACCATTCCAACACATTTTAAACGTAAATGGAATATGTAAACGTTAGAAAGTGAAAAAAACATTTGCAAAAATGGACCTAGTACATATGTAAAAATCTAATGTTTATATGCTCATCTTTTCTATATATTTAAGACTATTATTTTTATATTCAGCCTATAACGTGCACCTATTTTTGATCATATCTGGCAAGACAACCCCTCGAGGGCCAGTGCCTTCTTTTGAAGATTCTTCTATAACAGGAGTATCAAACCTTTATGGATCAACGTGCCATTTTCTTAAAGAAGTGATTAATGAGATATAGACGTGCTGTCAAATAATTTTGACTTATAATTATAGAGAACATGATAAAACTAAATTCTAACAACTTTCAAAACTCTATTTACATCGAAAAAATACCTTTTGCACAATATAGTTGTAAATGTTTCAGTTATACTTGTAATTCAAATTAAAGTAACATTAGTGTGACTTCTTTTGTTGTACATTGGATGTGTGTGTGTGACAAATAACTTATATCAGGACTTTTACGTTGAATCTTTTTCAGTAGAATGCATGATGAATTGCAGTCATCTGCCAAATGGTTTCTAAGCAACTAATTATTTTTGCTGTGGTTCTCTTTTTTGACAAGAAGATTTGGGATTTGCTTCGAAATGCCGTTTTATAGACGATGTTCTGCATACCACACTGTTTCAGAACATAAAACACGCACACCACTTTCTCGCCTTTACTCATAATGTCAGATTTCTAGATTCACCAAGTTTGAAATTCTCTGTTACACTCCCTATCTTGTATTTTTTGTTCTTTTGCTGAACTAGCCATATTAAATAACAATTTTAAAAATAGTAACTATAACACAAAGTAACTCTAAAATACAGATGTGTGAACGAAATTGTCTATACTATGCGTAGACAAGTTTTGCATCAAAAGCAACTGTAGTCCAAAAAGTAAAGCAAGACAATAGCAGGCGAATGTACTCCCAGCTGTTCCGCTATCGTTCACTTGCGTCTGTTAGCAATACTTCATAATGAACTTTGTTATTTCGAAATCAAATGCAAAAAAAAAAAAAAAAAATTGATCACTGGCGTGCCCAAAATATTGTGTCGAGTGGCATTGATTGCATGCGGGCCACTGGTTCGCCATCCCTGTATTACTTTTGTTCTCCGAGTTTTTTTTTTTTTTTAGTTTATTATCCCAAAGTTCACTGAGTTTGCCCATTTCAATCTTAGTCTTTTATGCTTCCGAATCACCGTTGACTTAGAACTGCGATACCTTTTTGACAATATTATCATCTGGCATTCGAATTAAATGGCCATCAAATTCATTCTAGTTATTTTTAAGTATTTAATGATGAATAGTTGTTTATAAATCTTACAGAATGCAAAATTATATATTCTTCTCCGATTATTGTTTCCGTTTACTCCTCCAAGTGCACTTCAAATTACTTTTTTTTCAAAAAATGCCATTCGATTTTCTTCCAGTTTTCTTATTGTCCAAGTCTCAGATGCATATGTCAGAAGTGGTCTAATAAGTGTTTTGCAAATTAAAAATTTTATGTTTCTTGGAAGAAATTTAGATTTTAAAAATCTCCTGAGTCCATAAAAAAGTCTTATTTACCAGTTATAATCGATTCTGGATTTCATGCGATATTCTGTTATCAGAGGTAATACTTGAACCGAAGTAGGTAAAACTTTTAACTGTTTCAAATTTACATAAATCTATTTCAAGATAAGGAAGTTATAAGTTTAAGAAAATTATTTGAACTTGATAAGATATGTGTGTGAATAGAAAGTATTTTATTAACGATTGAAAATTTGAACAAGATATAGCGTAAAATCCGACGCATAACGCGTACTTTTAATGCAAAAAAAAATGAGATCGAAACTTACGGGAGCGCGTTATACGCCGGGGATAAAAATGAGAATATTAAAAATAAAAAAAGAAGCATAGAAAAATAATTAGACTTCTAAATATATCGAAATACTCTTTATTTAAAAGTGCGTCAGACTGACCACAAGACCGGTACATCTGCTCATGGAACTCAGGGTCCAATGTCACGTATACTGAGTTGGGCACAGTATACCTTGTCCCTCATGGGATGCCATAACACTGAGTTAAGTTAAGTTTATTTAAAAGAAATGACATCCCTTTATGAATTTAGAGGACTTTAATTCTAGAAGTATACTAATATTTCAAAAGCTTTGCTGTTTTTTTATATTACTATATATATATATATATATATATATAGGGAAAGAGTGAACTATTAGTAGAGGAATTGAATAAAAATTGATATATATGTGTTATTAATCTGAGGTGCTTAAATTTTCTTAAATTATTTTTTTCCAGGCGAAATCTGAACTCTCCGACCAGGAAACTGTGGTGTATCCGGATCAATTAGAGAGTACAAGTCTTGCCCTGAGATTTCGACTCAAACCGGATGTCTTACACAATGGAAAAGTTATTCTCAAATGCGTCGCTACTATAAACCACATACATGCGGTGACGATAAAGGAAATCAGAGCTACTGGTAATCAATTAACACAGTAATGTGTTATTAGGAATATTTTCTTGTGTATTGAGCTACATGTATACCTAGACAAATCTTTGATACGTAGACTGAATTTTCTTACTTCTAATATTTCCCTTGGCAAAAAGAAACTCAAAACAGTTAGTTGCCTATTCATGACAAGTTGAAACACCCTTGAAATGAATAAAGTACAGATGTACGAGGTATGACACAAAAAAACGAGTCTGGTCCAATGAATCATTGTACTAGCAGAATCAGTCCTCCATGGCAGTATCACCTTCAAAGTAGTTCCCTTCAGCATTCCCAAACTTCTGCATTTGGTTCTGTCATTGCTGGTAACATTTCTGGAACGAGGTTTATGGAAGGGCCTCCAGGAGATTCTCCGTTTTTGCTTGAACTTCTTTAACTGAGATAAAATGGGCTCCCTTTCAGCAGGAATTAACTACAGGAACTATTAATAAAAGTCCCATGGAACAAATCAAGGGAAATAGAAGGATGCCCCATCACAGTAACGTTTTTGCAAGTCAGACAGTGCTTGACAGATAGGGTCATGTGAGCGGGTGCAAAATTCATCCATCACTAGCAAATTCTGGCATTTTTTCCCCTAATTTTTTAATTAAGTCGTTTTAGTACTTCAGTGTAGTAGTGTTAATAGTCTGATCGTTGATGTGAGTCGGAACCCACTCATATCATGAATTTTGGCAATGTGTGGTTCTGTAATCGCTGACCTTGGAGGCCCAGCATGTTAATCAACTTCCACGGTCCCTTCCCCCTGAAAATATTTTATACCATTCAAACACATGTGCACTAGATAAAGTTTCATTTCCATAAGCCTTGGTTATTATTTGAAATGATTTCAAGGCTGATCTCTTAAGTTGTACAAGATGTTGATACGAAATTTTCCGGGCAGTGGCACATGTTCACTTAATGACGCAGTATTCCCAACTGGCGTGATCAATTAAGGCATAACGGGCCACATGAAAAGAAGGGGTGCATGAGATGACAGAACAGTTGTTGCCACCTCCACCGTTTTTAAAGCTACACAGTTAGTCTTGTTTTGTGTGTGTGTCACACTTTGTATGCTAAATAATATTATTCTCTTACACATTTTTTCCAGAAATACATATCTACAATTTTTACTATTACTGTGTGTTAGAGTAGAAAAAAATTTGGAAGGAGTGTTTTATATTTACATTTGTTTTATAATTTATGTTATATAGCTAATTGCTTAAAAATTAAATTCTTTAACGCGTTTTAAGAGTATTTTGAGACGTTTTACAAAATGGTGAGAAACAAAGCAACTGCAATTTAATATTGAATAAAAGCAAACGAAAAATATTAAAAAAAATATTTAGGTTTATACTCTTCAAAGGAGCATAATATTTTGCCTGAGCGATTTAAAGATTCTTTTGTACTGCATTCAAATGAAAACTTTTGCCAGTATTATATAAGTTTATCTTTTTTTCCCCTTATTCGAATTATTCTGCACTTGAGTAAAAAGACAGAAACAGAACTGACCTGCCATCTATCGTTTTAAAAGCAAATCATATTTGTCACTTTTAAAAATAATTTTCCACATCCCCTACATAATTTTTGTCAGGACTGTAAATTACTATCCAACTATAACATATAGAAAGTCAAATATTATTAACAGGAACAATAAAAGCAGAAAATAGAATGCAAGTAACTATATTGGTAATATAAATGAACCTTGCAGCTTGCTTCAAAGTTTATGCATTATTTGGGTTTTCTTGTGGTCTCCCCCCATAGATGAAACATTTTTCAGTTTGCGTTTATTTTATTTTACTCTAAATAGTTTCAAGTAAGGCGCATACAATAAAAATATTATAAGAGTTAACCCTGGTGTAGAAGTTTGGAGATTGGGTGTCACCATCGACCCTTAATCGTGGCTCAGAATAATGAGTTCCATAGACAAAAACTCTAATGTTATTTCTGAGTGTGATAATATTACAATAATCAGTCTATAAATCTGATACTATTGTGTTCCATATTTCTTTTCTAATCTATAAGTGCATAAAGAATTATTTATTATTTATTTATGGCATAATTCGGAATTTTGTAAACGCGGAATTATAAGAGGAACTATTTGTTACAGTACCAAGACTTATCTATCTGAAAATATTTCCAACTTTTCTATCTGAAAATATGTTGCAATTTTAGTTCACGCTCTTTGATGTTAAAGCAAATGCAGTCTATCTTGCATTTCACACTTTTTCATCAAACCATCGTTTCTCTTTTATGTTCTTGTAATAACTTTCTTAGAACGCATTCTCTTGCTTCCATTCCAGGTGCAAAACAAGCAGAAATTCACATGGGATTGCTGAGTATGGCAGTTGTCACTTTGCTAATCCTTCAGACGGCGCAGACCAAGCACCCCTTGTGAACTACCCTCCTTCTTTCCTCTTTCATTCAACAGTCTGTTACGAGAGCCATCTACCGTCGAAGAAAAAGATATATATGTATACATCTCGTATGTTTATGTATATATGACACACAACCAAACAAGATATAAAAGCCTGTCATGAAAAGAAGCATAAAAATGCATGTCGGTGTGCAAACATGTTTTTGAATGTGTGTGTGCATAAAAATATCCGCCTTTTAAATTCCTGATTCCATCCTAAAGCCCTTATGTATCACAAGATAGCTCAAAACGTAACAAAAAATGCTAAAAGAAGATTTACAAGAGGAAATAGATGTCAAGCTCTTTTTCACAAAAAGACGAAAAGCCGACAGTTTTCTATCTATTTTCTCCAGACTTTCCTCATTAACAAAATACGATTGCTTATGTAAGCCGCTTATTCAACATGTGGTGAACCCCATTCGCTGGATTGCTTGTAGTTGTGGTTTTCTGATGGAAGTGAAATTTTGTTTCTCTAACTCGTATCTGTGTTCGTGGATGTTGTCTTCATTTTTTTTAAGCATCTTGTGATCGGTGTAAGCAGATTTCGTTGAATTCACTATAGATTTCAGAACGTTCTTCATTTTTTTTTATTTCTCGAGACTCTTTGTGAGGAGTTTTAATCCTATAACAATTGATTGGATAAGTTTTTAGGGAAAAAATGTGTGTTGTGCTATTTGATGTTTGATGTTCTGAGCTCTAATATATTACACAGATCTGACAAAAAAATATAAAGAAGCATGATTTTTTTTAAATTTTAAAAGAGTTATGATTACGTATATTACTAAATAGATTCTCATCAAACATGAATGGATGTCTAATTTTAATGGTGATATATACTTAATTATTCTATTTGAAAATTCCGTAAACAACAATGGGTTTTTTACGGATAATTGATATATTTAAAAAATAAAATAAGTTAATTTATGTAAAACAAATAAAACAATTATCTATATTCAAAAAAGAAATAATAAAAATGTTCAGTATAACTGAAATGTGTAAGAAAATTAAAGGATTCATTAAAAAATATACGTTAAATAATGGTTTGTTTTAATGAATACACATGCATGTACATCAATTAATGTATAGTAATTGAAATTTTGGACGTAAATTCGAAAACAAGGTTAAAGAAAAGTTAAAGCTTTATTTTGTAACCTCCTTTTTTTAAATTTACTCTAACAATATAATCAATTCTTACATAACAATTTCATAAAACAGAATTAATGCTGTGCGCTACAGGATTCGATGTGTAAATAAATTAGAATTATTTAAACTGAAAAAGAAACCCTGAAAAGTCAATATCCGTGAAATATTGAATAACTTCTAAAAAAATATTTCCTCTTAAATATGATTAAGCAACTTATTTTTGAAAATGTTCAATTGCTAGTAAAGTGAACGTAAATTATTTTGTAGACCATATTTTGATCCTTTTTACAATTTAAAGATAAATGTTAGAAAAAAAGTTAGTCAATAACTTTTACTTGAATGTACGTGTTCTAAAAATTAACGAACACTTGAAAAAATTTATTAGTTTAATATCGAAAGACCATTTTCTTTAGTTTCTGAAAATAGGAGTATTATTTATTTTTTATTTCTTATTCTTTTAAAATAAATAAGATCAATGCTAAGATATCTAATGACTTAAAATATAAAAATTGGTTATAGAAGGTAGGAATATATTTTTAAGATTCTGTAAAAATATGAACTTTAAAAATAAGTAAATAAAATGTTTTCATAACTTAATTTAATATTTAAATAATTTATGCCGGTAAAAACTTATTTGACTTATTATTAAACTTATTTGTAAAATTTTAGAATCATTTTATTGCATAACTTGAATTATATTGTAAATATTCAGTTTTAAAATTATTTAAAAATTGAAAGTTTAATATAAACTCTTAAAATAAAAAATGGCATTCAGTTGAACTTGGTTTCTATTTATGAATGTTTCATCACTTAAAGTATAATTCACAGAAAAACTTCTTTTATAAACAAATGAAAAGAAATACATAATTATTAAAAATATCTGAACATTTTTGTAGCTTTCAAATGAAAGCCAAAACAAGAAAAAAAAATTGATTTAATTTACTGCCTGATTCTTACCATAAGTGTGGAAGCTGTTCGTCCACTTTGATAAATAAACGATTATTACGATGGCAAATGATTACTTGATAATTATATGGTTAAATAACTAGATTATATAGATGTGTGATTGTAGACATACGATGATATTGATTTCGATATAATTTTAAGTAGTAGTCAATATAGTTAATAAGTGGTTTCCTTTCATAACATTTAACCAGTAGCATTTATTTCATGTGTCAAGGATAAACTTGTATGGATGACTTTTATTTGAAGAATTGTTGTCTACCAATGGTATATCACCTGTATCTTTCCTATTTTACGAACTCCTTCATAACTGTGTCAACTAATCAACGGAACAATAATAACTCATTGGTTCACCTAGATTTACTATTATTCGAGTGCACGTACAATGGAAAAGAGTTTTCTATTGAAAAGGACTGAAACTAAGTATGTGGAATGGTATATGAAAACGAATCGCTTAAAAGTTCTATGGAATCAAATGTTGTTGGATAAAGAATTTATGACTGTTTTGTATGTGATTCTCCTTGAATGAATTATTGTGATTTGTGAAATACGAAAAAAAAAAAAAAATAAATAAATAAAAAATTTAAAAGATAATTTTTCTATGTTTTATTTATTTAGTTTGCACATGTGCAGAAATTCAATGAAAATAATACATGGCTTTTATTTTTTTTTAAATCTAACACAGAAATATACAAAGAAATCATCAACAAATATTTCATTTTTATTTTTTGTGTGCATTTATCATAAGTTTATTATACGTCAAAAAACATTTATACAATACGCCAGCGTTTCTGAAACTGGGGGGCGTGAGCATATTGAAAATACGAAAAGAAAACATTTAAAAAAATATATTAATTTACAGAATATAAGCAAACAATGTACATTCTGAGATAATAAAAAATAAAATACACATTTACACTGATATAATACACTTATAAATGTATCAGTACTGCGTGATGTATTTTATAATTAATCTAACAGTCTCCTTAGATTAATAATTACCAGTGAACCTATGGGCTTGTCATACACAAAATTATTTACAAAATTTAACACTTATTCTAAGAATTTGTACAGTATGTAATTAATCTTTTAACTGCATGTTAAAAGCTATGCTAATTCACTCCCCAATGCCACCGTTTACATAGGCTTGCATATGTGATGTATGGGGGGGACAAACATTGCCAAGGTCCATTTTTTGCATTTCTAAGCCTTCTGTATAGTTTTATGGATAGCAGTGCACAGAAAAATTCGTACTTCGGAAAGACGTGTATGTACGTTCGAGGCAATTAACGCTTTGGCTGAGCGAGTCGTTTATATGCCCCAGTAGCACTGAAGAGGTTAAATTCGTATTGTAGCTTTAGCGTCAAAGAATAGTATTTTTAAATTCAATACATTGTTATTGTATGGAGGGGGGCGATGAAAATTATGGTTGAATATTGGGTTTCAAACACTAAAAGTTTGAGAAACACTGCAATACGTGTTTATTTGCTGTATTAAATAATTTACTTTGAATTATTACTATTTTTTTAATTATTTATAAATTACCTGGTCATTGACCATCACGCCATTATACCACGAGCTCTCCAAAACTTCTTTACTGCATAGTCCAAACTCTGAAGTGCAGAGCACAGTCTAAATGAGCAGCGTCCAGAATCACACAAAACATGTTAAGGTGAGACAGTCAGATTAAAAAGAAACAAACGAGGACAAATGCAGTCATGTCCAGTCGATAGTAGCACACGGAAAGTCGAAGAAACAGTTGATTTTAATAACACACTCCAAGGTTTATTTTTAGTAGCACTGGCAGCTGCAGTAAGAAAGCATTTTTTTATAAATCCTTTTAATTGCAAGTGTGGCAGAATGATGAGGTTGGACTTTGAAAGACCTTAGATAATATCTGCGCGTCTTTTTCCCAAGAGGTCTGCCATGTCGTTTCTCCGAGGACTCCAATGGGACGGC
>BMAV01025705.1:0-76053 GCA_019973955.1 Trichonephila inaurata madagascariensis | reverse complement strand
CCCTATGTTAAGTTCTCAAGCAAGCTTGGTACTCATTTATTGACCCACTGAAGGAATTAAAGGCTGAGTCAACCTTGCCCAGCCCGGGGTTTGAACCTCGGGCCTGTGGTGTGGAAGCGCGATGCACTAACCACTAAGTCACTGGGTTTCAAAACTTTGCACTAATGAGTACAAAATTATTTCGGGAATCTAGGATAGTAAACAACAGAATATTCTTAATCTAGTTAGTAGTACAGTAAGACCCCGCTTAACGCTGTTTCGTTTAGCGCTCTTTTATTTCAACCCGGGGATTCCCTGAAATTGTAGGTTTCAAAATATGTACATAACATATCCGAAACAGTGTAGTTGTGTTTCTTGTTTGGTGCGGTGCTGTACGGACGCATTTTTATCATTTGAAACATTTGTTGACATTATTGCAAGTATAAATTTATATAATACTATAACGATTAATGCAGTGACAAATATTATGATCTTTAATTTTTATCATGGGTGATAATGAAAAACAAAAGAAAGCAATCAGAAAAAGCATTTCACTGGAAACTAAAATGCAAGTGATTAGAAGATTAGATTCTGGTGAACGTCCATCTCAAATTAGTGCTGCATTGAATTTGGCAACTTCAACAAGATGCCTTCTTGACAAAAAGGCAGAAAATTGGAAACACAGAATAGACTGAATGATCTGACTGACTTAGAATTTTATTTGTTTTTATATGTATTTATTCGTTTATATTGTTTTTATTTTTGTAAGAAATAAATGTTTGGTTTTATTTTTATTAAAAAAAAACATAATTATTAAATTTAATACCTAACCAATTTTCTAACCATCTTCCCCTAACCCCATTATTTACATGTTAAGATAGCCTCGTTTAGCGCTTTTTCGCATTACGTTCTACTTTGATGGAACGTATCCCCCGCGTTAAGCGGGGTCTTACTGTACATATAAAAAACTAACGCGCGCGCGTTTTAATATTCCTTTATTATGCTATAGTAAAAGTTTAAATAGTACTATAAAATACAGTTATATATTATGTATAAATAAAATTTTCCGTTTTAATGACTCGTATGACCTTTAGATACTCCTAGTTATTCATAGAAAATGCGAATTTATTTTGTATACACATGTATCATTTTCTTTGCGATTTTTTATTGTAACTCAAGGAACTCCTGGGTATACTTTGTGAAACCCCAGGGTTCGGTGGAACACAGTTTGAAGATCACTGCTCTAGTTCAAAAGCCCATATTAGAAAAATACACATTATTGGAAACCTTGAAATGCAACTAACAAACAATGACCAGTGACAATCAGTGATAAATAAGTGAATAAGGGTAAAAAACTATCACAAAAAAATAATTTACATAATAAAGTTTTATCAATACATTCGTATTTTATGCGCCTCATTAGCATATTTCACACACATTATCACATAAAACATATATCCCAATTCTAAATTTACGTTTAAGACTGTCTTCGTTTAAAGTTAAAGAATAGGACCTGAATTTGGAATATTTTTTTAAATATAAAGCAGTAACACATTCTGGTTTCTCGCTATCCTATAGAAATCCGCATATTTTATCATACTCCTCATTTTTATCAGAATGATCCATCTTTTCTGGTATAAAATGTGTTTCGCATTTTTTTCTCTCGTTTTTTTTTCCCTTTATATATTAAAACTAGCTGGTATACCAGTTCTTCGCACGGGTAAATTGAAAAATTAAACAATACAGATTGAAGGATAAAGAAATTTTTAAAGAGTTAATTTTACGTGAATTGTAAATTAAACAAAATAAGTAATATAAAAAATTTAAGTCAATTCCTACTTATAGATCAACAAAAGAAAATTTTTATTTTAGCTACTTTTTATTATAAATAGTTACAATTAATATAAATATGTATATACATATGATAGAATCACAACATTAAGTGGAAATTATCATGAAAGGGGTCATTTTTATAAAGTATCGTATTGTCATCCAAAACAATCGTGTATATAAAATTTCAATTCAACTGAATGCTTTAAAACGTGAGAAAAAAAACCTTTCCAAGTTTTGACACAAGTCGCCAAAAATGACGCCAAAGTGGCTGTATTTGTAATTCTTTAAATAATTAGTTTTAATCAATTAATTTTTATTAATTATAGTTAAATTACTGTATTGCCATCCAAAATAATCCTGTATATAAAATTTCAGCTCAATTGAGCGCTTTAAAATGTATTTTATTAACGATTGAAAATTCCACCAAGATAAATAAATAAATAGAGAGTGTGAGCGAAAATTAGGAATTGAAAAAAACTTTTGCATATCTCAGTTGAAGAAAATACCATATTTGTTAAATTGTAAGTATGCAGACATAATAGCTGATATAAAATTTTTTTTCAATATTTATAACTCCCCATAACTGTCATGTGGGTCGATTTTTGAAAGCACCTTCCTAATCTGATCTCTGCTCAGCAAAAGTAACAAATTGTTACACATTTTGTGTAATGAATGCGCTTCAAATAGTGTAAATATCTCGATTTGTAATACGTTAATATTACTTTCTGTTGTATTTTTTTTATGTTAAAATTGTAATATTCGCTAGCAACGCTGTTCCTTACATTATAATGACGATTCAATGGAAACATAGCGAAATGCTGGCGATAGAGCCAAGTTGGCATCATTTTTGGCGAACATGCTGACCACTTGGCCATTGATTGAATGAAGAAGTTGATATGCTGTAGCGCAGCCTGGTGGGGAGCTGCAACAAAGAAAATAGCACAAAACCCTTCTCCACAAAAAAATGCAAATACTTGCCAATTTTCATATTGATCGGTTGAACGGTCTTGGAGTGAAGCGAGGTCATATATATATGCAATCATCTATTTTTATATAGAGATGAAAATATAAGTATTCATGGAATATTTTGAAATTTTAAAAATACTATATTATAAAAATATGTATGAATTATGTCGCAAATTTTCAGGAAAATTGAGACATTTTTCTGTCTGAAAATGTGTTCCGCGTTTAGTTCAGATTCTTGCATATTTGGCGAAGACAACCTTAAGAAACAAGGAGTATTAGTAAAATTACTAACTGCACACTAAATACTACACAAGACAAATAAATAATCTAAAGTACAGTGAAAATCGTTTAACATGAAACTGAAGGGACTGAAATATATTTTCATGTTAAAGGATATTGCAAAAAAAAAAAGCATATATTATACTGTCACGGAGTTCGAAAGAAGTACACCGTTCAGTTAAGCAAACAATTAGATTTATTCTAACGAGGAAGCTCGATACAACACTGGACTGAGAACACGCCGAACTGGCGACGTACTCGGCTTTTATACACTTACCGAATATTCGAGAAATATCCAGTATGCACTCTAAAGAATGATCTAGATTCATCTAGAACCTAGACAAACAATACATTAATAATGAAAACAAAAATTCCAGACGCTCTGCCAACTGGGCTGTCGGGACTTCGTAGCAAATTATATGTGCGGCAATACAAAATGAAGTTTACTAGAATACATTTTATTTACATAGATATGTATATATGCATGTATTTAATAAAAGTCAATAAAACAAAAATATTCACGAAAACTTGATTTATTGAAAACATTTATTGAGTTTTTGTGAAGTAATCTGATATTTTTCTCTGCAATGTCTGTCTTAGGACCAAATTTTCAATAAATTATTCGATGTCGTTCATTTTGTTATTCATTTCACCATTGAAATTGCGCCCCAAATAACTGCGCTATTTTCATGGTGTTTTTCCCATTTCGGATGAGGGTTGGGAACAGGAATTTCATCATTCTTTTCCCTTTTTCGTCGGGGAATCTGCCACAATGATATTTTTTTTAATGGTAAAAAATGTAAAAATTTTTCCAAAATGTGTCTTTTTCTCCCGCTTTTTTAACTGGACGTCCAAAATAAAAATTTTAAAATTATTTTCTGAGCGTTCCTTCCTTTTTTTAAAAAAAAGGTAGGAAATTTTTCCAAAAAAAATACAAAAATTTTTTCAAAATTATTAAAAAATTTTGGGAACTATTTTTCAAAAAACCCTTTTTTGCCAAAAGCCCGTAAAAAAGGGTTTTTTTAAAATAATTTTTTGTAAAAACCTTTAGATTGAAAACTAAAATAAATTTTTTAAATATTTTAAATTAAAAAATTTTTAAATCCATTTTTACAAAAGGGGGGGAACTTTTAAAAAAAAAACCCATTTTAAAATTTTTTCCTTTTTAAAAAATTTTAATTAATTTTTCCAAAAATAGTTAGCCTCTGACAAAGGTCAAGAAAATTTTTAAATTAAATTAAAAAGGGGGAACCATTTTTCCGCAAAAGGGGAACATTTTGAAAAAAGGTTTTTTTCAAAGGTTATTTTTTTGAAAAAAATTGTTTTTTAAAAAAAAAAAATTTAAAAATTTTAAAATTTTTCTGTACAAATCTAAGTACAAAATACACAAATATTTTTTTAAATATTTTTTTTCCCGGCCAAAGGGAAAACCCTTTTAAAAAATTTTTCCCTTAAAATTATTTTTGAAAAATTTTTTCTTTTTTAAAAAAAAAAATTCCTTAAAAAATTTTAGGTTTTCAACCAATGACCAAAATTATAAAAAATTTCTTTAACCTTTTTTAAAAGGGTTTTCCGGTTTAAAAAATTTCCCAACGGGAAAACTGGTATTCCCCCAAAAAGTGAACACATTATCTCCGATTTAAATAGTCTTAAGCAGGAAGTGTTACACAAAAATAAAGCTCTTTAATACTTATAAGAAAGAGAAAAACAACATAAATCAAACAATTATTCAATCATTACTGAATTA
The DNA here is from genome assembly GCA_019973955.1 of Trichonephila inaurata madagascariensis. Lineage (NCBI taxonomy): Eukaryota > Metazoa > Arthropoda > Arachnida > Araneae > Nephilidae > Trichonephila > Trichonephila inaurata. Next base: position 71,249 of record BMAV01025705.1, on the reverse strand, counting down.
AAAACCACTCATTAAAAATCAAATGATAGCGATATTTATCCAAAGTTTCATAACTTCTTAAGAGCTACTATAAATTGTTTAGGAAACACCTTAGATATTAAATTATCATTTTAGTTTTGGAAACCATATCACGTTGAAATAACGCAAATCCTATTCTCTAACTCTTTGATTGCTAACATAAATTTGGATTACACGAAAGTATTTGCATTGAAATTGGGCTTCATGCGAAATAAAATTGCACGTGTAAAGACTTTTTTTTACATTTCTATGCTTCCTTTATATCTGGAATTTAAAATAGATCTCGTTAAATAATATCATGGTTTGAAGTTTTACAAAACCGAATAAGTAAACGGCTGGCTAATATGAAAAATACGCAGGAATGTATTATTGAGTGAGTGAGTGAATATTAACGTCGCCTTATTCGAACGTATTGTTACCGTTAGTGTATAATTCAGTTATTTCATAGAATAATTAGGTATTTCATGAAATAACAACAAAGTCGGATTAAAAATTATATAATAGATAAAAAATTTCATTTTGAGATATCCGACTCCCGTTGGGAACCATGATTTAAAAGCGTATAAATGGATAATATTTATGATATTTAGTGTCCCCTTAGATTAGAAAATGTATAAAAACTGTTTTAAGAATAGTATTACAATAAAAAATTATTTAAGTACAATATATATATATATATTTCGGATAAAAATTAACTTAGAATAAACTTTTTCAAAATGTTCTCATTTTGTGAAAAATGCTTCTATTGCAATAATATTTTGTCTATATATAGCTCAGACCTCTGTACAGAGGCTCAACTAGAATTTTTGAAATATATAAATTAGAAGTGGGTTTATCCGTTTTTTTACGAAAAAACAGTGGGGAGAAAATTTTTAAGAAAAAAAACGCCGATATTTTTTCAAATTTTTTGTAACTCTGAAAATAATGTGAATTTTTAAAATTCATATTTTTTTCTTTACAGAAAGTCTGAGCTATATACATGCAAAAAATATTATTATAGAAGCTTTTTTTAAAAAGGAGAACTTTTTTTAAAAAGGTTATTCAAAATTTAAATTTTTTAGCCGAAATATTGTATTTGAATAACTTTTTGTCAAAATGTCCTTAAAAAAATTTTTTATACATGTATTCTAATCTAATTGGCATTTAAATTAAATATAAAGGTTTATCCATTTATGCCCCTTTTTAAAAATCACGGTTTCCCGAACGTAGTCGGATAAAACCCTGAAACCGTGACATAACTAACGATAGAGCATTAAAGTGAAAAATAAACAATTTCAAAGCTATTTTATAAATGAATTGATTATAAATAGCTAAAATCTCTCGAAAAATACATTTTATCCTTATTGCAGATGATTATTCAATAAATAATAAGGAAAAGTAGATGATATATATAATTTGTTATTGCTCATGTAGCTAATATTAGTTCAACAGAAAGGGGGGGGGAGAATATGCAGAAATAGTTATATTTAAATATTGTTAAAAAAATACATGCTGGGAAGAAGAAATTGTGCCCTCATAAATACAATGAGTAAACTTTTTCAAATAAAATATTAATTTAAATTTCATGAAATACCTTTATTTTACTTTTCATTATTTTTAGAGTTCATTCATTATTATTGCTCTGATGACACTTTGAATTGGAGTTCAAAATTGACTAAAAGCTGCTAGAACCAGTTCAAAGAACTTTCCGAGTGCCCTGTTTCATGCTTTAACGATCAAGTGATCGTTATTCTATAGAATATACCTAATTAAATCGTGAAAATCAATAATTTTATATACTTTAACTGACTTGTGTCCAGTTATTTCACGAAATGCCTAGTTATTCTATGAAAAAACGGATTTCACACTTTAACTGTAACAGTATTATTGAACGAATTAAATGTGTATGTGCGTTACACAAGACATATATATTAAATACTTGTAAATATTTAACAAAAAAAATTAGTAATTCTTTATTTTTCAAAAAAGTTATGAGAAGAAACTTAATTTAAAAACAAATTTATTGAAAGGAAATCGATATTGATACATTACATTTATTACGCTTATGGGATACTGTGTGTAAATACAGAAAGGAAAAAACAAAATAAATTTATAACATTTTGCTGTTATTTTTAAAGAAAGCATGTTGCATAATACGGTTATTTATGCAGCATATCATTCATCTCTCCAAATATAGACGATAAATTAACTGCATAATGAATATTTACAACGTGTGAGAGTTATAACATGAATATTCACTACATATTAACGACTTAATTGTTATTCACTGAATAATACTTAATATTTACGACATTCCGAGTTTATTAATAAAACCACAAGTTATTGATGAAGCGAAGCGTTACGTATTTAATTTACTCACATATAATGACAATTTTAGCATCTTTTAAAACAAGAATGCAATTTCTCTTTCCATTAATTATCTCTCGCGTGTTTCTTTCTCTCCATTAAAAATCTGCTTCTTTTAACCTTCAGGGGTTTTTTTATTGCAGAAATCACTAGAATGTGTGTAGAGAGAGTGTCTGTATCTTCATATTCCTATACCTACAATTTAGAATTCCTTCATATTTTACATTTTTATTTTTAAGATTTTTTGGGAAAACATCGGTGAATCATTTTCTTAAAAATTTTAAAAACATTTGCATAGCGTGAGATTTTTCCCCAAGAACACACAAACAAATAAAAAAAATAAAAAATTTTCAAACTAATATATTCTAACACTAAAAGTTTTTCTCATATTTCAAGATTTTATAACGTCCTTCTCTGTGTGTATGTAATTCTAAAAATCGTTTACAACTTATTATACATTTTATTGACTGAATCACTTTCATTCCTTAAGTAGCTATATAAAATCCCGCAATTATTGGTGTTGACCTAAGATCAGGCAATCTTAAATATATTTTTTCCTTGAGCTATTTTGTAAAACAGACTTCTTTTTACTTACTGAATCCTGTCTTTGTGCTCAATTATTACGTATATATATTATAGAATAAAATTACGAAGGGAACCAGATGTTTCTGAACAACACAGTAAAACCACGATGCTTTAAAGCATTGGTCCCGAGTCCCCAGTCCGTGGATCAAATGGTCCCGGTTCGTGGAACGTGTGTGTGTCAGTCTGACATAGCAGAACCCCAAGATTTTGAACTCCTCCCCGACTCCCAACACATGGCTGAATGATTTAAAAGTTCCTCAACAATACTAAAACTATGAATTCAATTTTAATTTTTTGCACACGGTTTCTACTATATTCGTTTTTTAAATATTACGTTTTTAGTATGGCTCGTAGTTTCAAACAATAAAAGCCGTGGAGGGATGCACGTTAAATCTGTCGGGGCTGAAACCCTCCTCCCGTTGGTGTGGTGTGGTAGTTAGGAGGGGGTGCCAGCTCAGGGTGTCGTCCACGTTTACTTGACAATGGCCCCAAAATTACGTATTCCCTCTCCAAAAAACCCCAGTGTAGCTGAACACAGTGTGCGACGTTAATATTCAATCAATTCAAACAATAAAAAATGATTTAATCAAAAAAAATGTCCTAGTAGTTTTTTTTATTTGGGGGTTTTGTGATCCCGGGCTAGGATGGTGTTTCTTTTCCCTTTTTTACCGAGAAACCTTTTGGAATCTGTAAAAATAGGGGAAAACTTAACATTAAGGCTATCTTTTGGGAAAAATACGAGAGTTTTAACTAAACGCGAAGCATACTTTCAGACAAAAAAGCCTCAATTTTCTATGGAAAAATTTTCCCAAAATTATAACCTTTATCCCCTGTTAAAAATAGTGTTTTTAAAAAAGCCAAAATATTCCAGGGAAAACTTTCTTTTTTTTTAAAAATAAAATGAAGGCATAGCCCATTTTTAAAATTGATATAGGAAAAAAACGCGAAAACACATTTTTTGAAAAAAGAAAAAAACCCTGTTAAAACGGGGAAAATAATAAAAATTCCCGTTTCTTAAAAAGGGTAATGAAGCCCCAATACCATATTAATGTTTCATTTCTTTTTTTCTGAAAAAAAGTTCCAAATTTTTTGGGCCTTTTTTCTTTGACATTAACCGAAGACAGCCTTAAATGAGACCTTTGCTGACCCCCTAAAAAGGCGCTATGAACCCCCAAGGGTCTTCGGACCACAGTTTAAGAACCACTGTTGTGGTGTATTTCTCTCGGATTTGTGCGACTTCCCATGAAAATCACTTTAATTTCATTTTTTTTGGTGTTACTGTATTAAAATCTATCTTTCTAAGACTTGTAAGTATGAAGTTGTTTATTTTAATCAAGAGCATAAGCTGTGTTTGTTATCTTAAAAAAAAGCAGCTAATAATATTACATTTTAATAGTTGCAAATATTTATACAAAAAAATCAGCAATTACTGAAAATAAGATGAATCGGTACCTTTAAATCTAATTTCACAAATTCCCAGCTAATTCGTTAGATTGGTTTTGAATAAATATCACATTTGAAAACAGTTTACATAAATTTTATTTCAAAATCTAATGAAGAGGATAACACCTTAATTCAAGAAAAGTTGCAACCTCAGAAGTAATGTTAACGATCGAATTCCACCCACTAAAATTGTATGGTATCTTCACGTATTAAGTCTATTAATGAAAGTTACTATGAAAGTCATTTTATTTATAAGCATACTCTATAGATTTCCTTGAGAATATTTTTAAAAATTTTAAGTTGAAAATTCATGAATTGATTGCTTTTTTATTATCACACAACAAAAACTATATGAGAGTTATTGGTACAATATCTCGTTTTGTTTAACCATGGCCAATTGAAAAGAATACCTGAGCAGACACCCTATTCTTCAAAGCTTAATACAACTACCCCCAAACCAGATTTAAAATATCCATCAATCCCTCTACATCAGTGGTCACTAAATTTTCTGACCTCACAGACCAGCAAATTCATAATTTAAATCCCGCGAACCATTGATATACATATGCTACATACAGGACAGTGAAGCATTGGAAGAGTGCAAAACAAGATGAAACAAAACATGTTGCTAAAACAATGCAGCTATAGCAGTATGAGTTATTTATCATGGTGTTATTCTACAAAACGGTATTATTCTATGAAATAGTATTTTTATAACTTTTCACATATTGTTATGAATTGAATTATATTTCAATGCCTCTTAAAACATAACCTGATGAACAAGTATATTTCCCATTTTTCTGGAGACCAGCAAAATTTTCTCGTGGACCACCACTTTGGCGACCGCTGCTCTACATGGCAGTCTTTAGTAATACTAGGACTCAAACCAATGATGAGTACAATGCTGTCATGAGTTCACAACCATTAAGACTCAAAAAGGTTTATATGATAAAATGAACATCAAACCCCTTTGGAATATAAATGTAGGAGAGTTAGGTTATTTGTATTGTTGTCTGCACAAATTTCTAACAACATTTCAATTAATGCACTTACAACATTTATCTTATTTAATAATTTCTTTGTTACAAAACGGGTAGAGAACATGTACTATATACTTCATTATATTAACTTTTTTTTCTTCACATTGTGATTATTATATTTTGGATAAATCAAAGAAAGAAGAGAGTAAGAATTGTATAATTTCAGTAAGCAAAGTTAAAATGTGTATGTGAAATGGAACTTTTTTATTATAATCACATCAATTTCTATTCAGCAAATATAAAATATTCTCATATTGACAAAAGCCATTTTATTCTGTACCCTAGAAACTTAAAAGAATTTTTTATGGCAAAAAAATAAATACATGTGCAAATAATAAAGTTATCAAATGATGATGAAATTAACAAAAGCAATTTCCACCTACACATTTTGAAAACACAAAAAAACTTACTGTGTACTCATTTCAAAATAAACAATGAAACTGCATTATCAAAAGAATTTCATAGCAATGGCCACATAGTGTACCTATAGCCAATTTCATTCATCATATGAGCCTAGAAAAAAACTATTGCTGGACTAAGAACAGGTCATTACAGAGGAATGAAGTTTGATAGGGATGGTAGAAGATCTTATAGGAATTGTGATAACTGTTTAGATACAGAGCTAACACCTGCTCATATTTTTGACTGTCCAGCTATTCTTGCTGCTCTACAAAAAATAGGGGTCATCTTTTTTGTCAATAAATCTGTATGTCGACAATATTGAACAGATTGCCAGAACAATCTGGGCCCATGGTACTATTTGATTTGGTCTTGTTATGGAAATTACATCATCATCAGATGAAAAGGTTATTATTATTTAATAGCATTAAAAAAGATTTTGTATGAAATTGTCAGGTAGATAGAAATTAATTGATTAAAATTGAACTATTTTTGTACTTGTGAGACAACTTGAAACACTTTGTAAGTTTATGTTTATCAACATCTAAATTGATTATAAACAATTTTGTATATATATTCAATAGTAAATTTTAAACATTTGATGATGGATGAACTTATTTATAAAAAAAAAATTTCAATTCATGATTGTGTAAACTAAATATTTTTTTTTGTACAGACATTAGTAAGTAAACGTATTTTGAATACTATTGTTTACCTTTTTTTATCAGACATATTTTTCATGAAAAAGTAAAATATTTTTAGAAAAAAAAAAAAACTCTTCTTGGAAAAAGACTGATAAGTAAAAATATGACCCATACTTTGACTAAAAATGACAAACTATAAAATATAAATCATATTTTTCAAAACATATACTGCAGAATTCCTGATTCTACTTCTAAATTTTCCTGATTATTACAACTAAAATTCTACTGAAATTGTTATTATTAGTAACCAATAACTACATCTTTTAAACTTATTTCATACACATTTTTTCTGGTGAATCAATATTTATAATAATTAACAGTAATAAGTTTGTTTATAATATTGCTTTCATGGGGTAATACTATTATTACAATGCATTACAACTAAAAATATATTTTTTTTTTCCATTTTCATGTAACATATTTTCTAATATTTTACAAAGCTATAAATGGAAAGAAAAATGATATTGAAATTTTACATCATATAGATATAGAATTTAAAAAGTATTAGTTATTTAGAATACAAAATAGAAATTTTATACTACAAAGGCTGTACCAAAGATTATTTTAAATTTTTTATTGTATTTAACGTCTTTAAAAATTTTTTAAAAAAACTTAATGAATAAATAAATATTCATACATAATTGTCTTACTTATATCAGATTTAAAAGAATATTTTACAAATTTAATAAGAACATAAAAGAATAGTGTATTCAATGCAGAAAAAATGCTTCACACTTAAAAGAATTAGAAAGCTGATCCAGATGGGATCCAAATGTGATACATTTTCTATGGAGATCTTTACAAAAAAATTTATAACACAAAAAAATACGTTTTAAATTAATGTCAAATATACTTTGAAGAATATATTATTTATAAAAATACCTTGACCCTTAAGTGTTTATCCGACAATAATCTGCTTAACTGTAACATATAATTCCTTTAAAATCCTGGATTTAAATGTATAGGATCATTATTAAGAATGATAATAAATATTTGTATCATACACAAAAAGCATGGAGTTGAAACATTCCAATAGCAACATCAAAAAGCAATTTTAAAAAAAGAATATTAATTAACAGCATATATTATTTTTTATAACTTTTTTCGCTTCATATTTGGAGATTTGTAAATATTCAGTTCAAAGTAGCATTAGAGACATGAAAATAATTTTAGAGATTTTTTTAAGCTAAATTCACACTTTCACTGAGTTTTGCTTTTTATTAATGCATGCTTAAAAAATAGTATACCAGAAAAGTTTTAAAATTATAACATAATCAAAGCACAGTCCTAAGTGGAATGCAAAAAGGTACGAGGGCGAGTCAAAATAAATTTCCCCTGTTGACAGTGGTCTCAGTTGTGTATGAAAGTCAAAGCATAGAATGAGACATTAAAGATAAGACATAATTTTGTTTTTCCACATAAATACCAAGTACATTTAGACATTTGTTATACTGCTTGAAAAGCTTCTAAAAGCCCTCAAGGAAAAACTCAGGGCTTTGCATACGGAAGAAGTGCTTAACGGCTTGTTTGAGTTCAGCATTGCTTCCAAAGCACCTTCAGGCAAGATTCTTCTTCAAAGCCAGAAACAAGTGAAAGTTACTAGGTGCGAGATCAGGACTGAATGGTGGATGGTGTAGGCACTCCCAATCAAAAGTTGCAATATGGTTTTGAGTTGCCATCCCCAAGTGTGGTCTCGCATTGCCATCCAACAACAGAACGTCAGATTTGAGAAGCCCAGACTACTTTTTCTGAATCTCCTCTTTCAATTTCGACATGGTGTCACAGTACCGCATAGCATTGATGGTTCCAACCTCCAAAAAGTATGCACAAAAATTGAAAACTTCTTCTGTATGCAAAGCCCTGAGTTTTTCCTCAAGGGCTTTTTGAAGCTTATCAAGCGGCATAACAAATGTCTCAATGTACTTGGTACTAATGTGGAAATAAAGTTATGTCTTATCTATGTCTATGCTTTGACTTTCATACTAAACTCTGACACAGTCAACTGGGGAAACATTATTTTCCGACTTACCCTAGTACATGATCTAAACAGAAGGGGAACAGACTTCATCTGTTGTCTATGAAAGGTAATGTCAATAGTTCTTTATAAAATTTCGAATATGCCAAAAAAATAATTTGATGTACAATACTAAAGTCCAATTTAAATATCACTGCTTTTCAGAAAGAGACATACAAAACGATAATACTGAAACACTTTTAAATTACAGTGCAGGTAATTTTATACATTACCTGCATTGATCTCCAATATTGCAAAATGTTCCTTAGTATTCAGTACAGAAAGCCAGCTTAAAAAATAAATATGTTGAAAAAACACATAATATACATATTTTTTACAGAGAAATTCATCAGTTTTATAATCATTTGTAGTATACATATGAACTAGATATATTAATGTCACAGGAAAATGATTAAATTGGGGATTTCATTAAATCTCTAAGGGAGATGACCAGTTCATGGAAGATGTTAAAATAAGAACTCTGCAAGGTGATTTCCCTAGGAAAGTAAGTGATTTGATCAAATCTAACCTGTTTCAGTGAAATGATGAAATAATATTGTCAAGAGTTTAAAAGTGTTTATTTAGCAAACATGGTGCATTATTAAAAGTAGAGCAATTAATACAACAATAATCATTGAATTACAAATTATTTATTCAAAATTAACTAACCAAATAATTAGATAATAAAGCTGGTATTTTTTTGATAAAAAGGGATATTTTTTGAATTTCAAACTTTTTTTTAAAAAAAAAATATCTTTAAGTATACTTCGAAATATCCTGTTTTTTTTTGAAACACCTTTTTTTAGTTATTATTTACCTTTTTAAAATAACTTTTTTTTTTTAAAAAGGGGGGGCAATTCTTAATTTTTTGTTTACTTTTTCCCAATTTGGGTTTTACCCGTTTCTAATTTTCAGGCATACAAAAGTGATATATCAATCGAAATATAATGAAAAGAGTATAACAAAATAAAACTTAAGAAATTATATTTAGGTCATTTTGTTTTGGTGCCCTCACTCAAAACCGGCCTTTGGCAGGGAGAGAGGGAGGAAAAGAGTGGTAAAAGCAAAACAGGCCTACAAATGCTGGCTTGTTCATTTCATCATTTCACTAAAACAGTTCAGGGATTTGATCAAACCACTTACATCAGGGAAATGACTTCAAAGAGATGTTATTTTACCATCTTCCATAAACTGATCACCTCCCTTAGGGATTTGATGAAAGCTTTAATTTCCTGCAACATCAATATACATACACTAGATGTAAAAACTGCTATGTTGCAAGATTATTAAAAATAGGAATAGGTAAATCATTATGAATAAATGCAAAATGATACAACACTTACCACTGCTTTAAAATATTTTACTTTCAGAAGAAAAAAAAAATAACACAAAATCAATACCATCATAGCTTTCCATTTATATAAAACATTTTTTTACATATAAATACATTAATTAAATCATGCACATTGTGACTTTGAACCAAATGTAAATGCAAAATTCTTTTGATTACAAGTGAGGGATATTTTAAAACAAATATTTCCACAAATGTATCTCTAGAGCAGTGTTTCCCAAAGTGTGGTATGCACACCCTCGGTGGTAGGGGAAGAGTTTGGTAGGGATATGCACTGCACAATTAACCTAGCTGTGCTTAATTTTATGTTTTCACGAGTCAAGTCAAGACAGTTTTGTGAGGTGTGAGATGGACCAGTGTGACATGGCGGGAATATACCACACTTCTTCTCACCGCAGAGACAACTTACTTCGTTAACATTAAGTGGCTTGTCCAGATACATGTGGTTTGTTAACTTTTGAGTGATTTTTCTTATAGGAAATGGTTGTTATGTACTTTATTAAGTCCCACTGATTTTGAAAATTTTTTTAAATATAATTTTCATCCCTAACATAGGCTATGGAATGCTGTTTGAAATCTTGAACTACTACACAGAAAGAAAGTAATTATAGTAGCAATCAACTAAGAGGAAATAATGAAATTAACAATGAATCAACTTCAATTCTGAAAGAACCTGTTAAGAAAAAGAGAAGGAAAACTTGCAAGTACAACAAGGAATATCTTAATTTAGATTCTCATGAACTGGAGATGAAAATGAGCCTATTCCACTTTGTTTTGAAAATCTGACAAATGAAACCATTCAATTTAAAACACCATAATCAGTACAAAGATAAACCCATAGATTTTTTTAAAAAATTCAACAAGAATTTAAATCAGTCTCAAAATGTAAAGCAGGGTTTGACAGATGACAATACTAGAAACTTCGAATTGTGTGTTGCTTTTAATTGTGAAATGTAATGCATTGGAAACCATTGGTGAAATTTTAATCAAGCCTGCAGCCAAGATGATGGCTGAAGTACTGATAGAAGATAGAGCGAAACAAACTTTTGTGACCACCTTTCTCTCTCAAATAATACAGTTCCTCAACAAATTATTGATATGTGTAATGATGTTAGAATAGATGTTATTATCTGATTTTTCTCAAAGTAGTTATTATGCATTGCAAGTGGATGAGTCCACTGATAATGCAAGTTTTGCAAACCTTATGGCATTTGTTAAATAAGAAAAAATCAAGAAATTCATGATTTTTTATTTTGCCAGCCTTTATTAGGTCACATAACAGAAGATATCTTTAACATTATGAATAAATTTATGTAACAGAACAAAATTGATTGAATTAGATGCTTTGGAATCAGTACAGATCGAACAAAAAGTATTCTCAGAATTAATAAAGAACTTGTAGCAAGAATTCAAAATGTTGCCCCAAATGTCATATCCATACATTGTTGCATACATGGAAAGGTTTTGGCAACACGTAAGACGCCCACAGTTCTACAGAATGTTTTGGATGAAAGTGTGAAAATCTTTAACTACAGTAAATACTGTCCTTTGAATGCATACAAGGAGTAGTCATACCCAGCTTCTTTTTCACACCAATGCTCTTCGGCTATCTCGAGGAAAAATTCTAAATCAATTGTTTGAATCTAGATATGAATTTCAATGTTTTTAAAGATAAATTTAAGTTGAAAAACTGTTTACATGACTGGAAATGGCTTTGTAAACTAGCATACTTAGCAGATATATTCTGTTTTAAATCACAAAAAAATTTCATTGCTTCCCATTCAAGATAAAATAAACGTAGCCATTGCAAAACTAAATTTATTGCAAAAGAGAGTTGGTAATGGAGAGAAGTATAGATTCATTTCTCTCTCTTTGTGAGTTCATAACAAGTTCAATTATTAAGATTGATGCTGATACTCAGAAATGCATAACATAGCATTTGGAGAGTTTGCAAGTGGGCTTGAAAAACTTTTTCCCAGATTTAAACAAAAATATTGAATGGATAAGATATCTGTTTAACAACATCCATGCCAGAAGATTTGTCACATGTCGAAAAATAGCAGTTGTTGGAATTGGCTTCAGACGGATTCTTGAAAAATAAATATAAGTGTACTTTAACATCATTCTAGTTACAAATGCAACATGTGTATCAGGTTTTAACAGAAAAGTTCTGAAATACATCTTGCCTTTCAACTTCATATTTATACAAAATTGCTTTTTCAACATCAATAAACATTAAGTCGGAAAAAAAGAACACACTATTGGACGTGGAACCACATCTCAGACTAAAATTAACAATCAGGGAACCAAATTATGAAAAGATCTGTCACTTTAGCACAAACAATTTCATCCTTCTCATTAATCCAAATAAATGTTATTTATAATATAACTTTTATTTATATCTTATGAATGATTTTATTTCTCTTTTCTTATTATTTAGTCTATGCCACAAAAAAAAGAAAAATATAATTTGACTGTTATTGAAATACATCGATTTTTCTTTTTTGACGAGGGGTACTCAAAATTATACACATAAGAGTATAATTTTGGGTACAAATAATAAAGGGTACACATATGTCAAAAGTTTGGGAAACACTGCTCTAGAGTATAGAAATATTCTTTTCTAAAACAATAAGAAATTTTTCCTACACTGTCTACAGAAATAATAAATTGCAAAATTAAAAAATTTCATTTAAAAACTATAAAATAAACCAATAAAGTTGTTTTTGTTAAGTGTATTTAATATATAAATCTATTCTAAAAAACATCAAATCCAAATCATATAAAGTGTACAGGGGGGGACACATTAATTACATGAATAGCTTACAAATTTTTGTTTCAATCTCTAGATTTGTAGTTTCTAAAGTATGCTGAGCAGCTAAGGTCTGCATTATATTAAAAGATAAAAGTATCATGCATGATTTGCATTTCTTTAAAACAAATTCCAACCATACAGTTATACATATTACACTTAGATCAACTAGATCCAATCAAATTACTAAAATTTATCTTTATTGACACAATTTACCTGTAAAATATTTTAATATGATAGAGCTACTATTAAATTGTTCTTACATAGTTGATGATTTTGATTTCAAATTAACTAAAAGATTCCAGCAAAAAAACTACAATCATGTAACAAAAATACTTTGACTTGTCAAATACCGAATTATGAACATAAAAAAGATTGCTTTAGTTGATTTTTGAATGCAAATACATGTATTTTAACATAAAGCCATAAATATCAATATAATTTGAATTGCATATATATAACTATAAAACAATTTTAGTAACATTGCTATTAACACAATAAAAAGGTTAAATAAGTGCTCTGAAATGCATATCCTAACTGAATAAGACTTTTCATTCTATAAGACATTCACTCTTTTTCATTTTACTTATGAAGTAAGAAAATACTTGAAAAAATAAATACGAATTTCCCAGATAGCAACACAAAAAGACAAAACCTACCTATGAAAATATTTGCTATTTCTCTTAATTCTCCACAAAAATTGCTCTATTTATAAAATGTTCTATGATTTAACTCTCTTAGCAATGTTAACTTCTATCTCTTATGTATTGCTTACAAAATTCAATAAATTTGTTTCATCATTATCAATAATTTGCTCTTATAACACACAAAATTTCTAAAAGTGAAAGTTGAACCATAAATATGGTAAAAATGTATGATCTAAATGTAAAATACCATATGCTGCACATCAATTGTTACATAAATGGTTTCTTTTCAATGAAAAAGAATCATGAGAATTTATAACAAATCTCCATATATTTATATCAATTTGTATAACAAATCTTGAATTTCTCGGTAGCATATAGCTCTAAGATAGATTATTACAACTATTGTAGCAATTTAGTATTAATGAAAATGCTGATAATGTTTTAAAAAATAATAAAGCTTATGGTTAGTAATACTAGTTATAAGTTATAATTATTCATGTATATGAGTTTTCTCAAATTAAAGACAAAGATATTCATTTAATAAAAAACAATAAATAAGGTTTATAATTATTTTCTCATAAAAATAAAAGTTATGAGATATAATTTAATTTATTCAAAAATATCTTCTGATAAATTGATATTTTAAAACTGATTATTAAACTGATTTTAGATCTGCTTTAAAATATATATAATTGTCCCTTTAGAGCTAACAAGGATCAATAGAAACAAATCTCATAATTTTAAACCATAGTCAAGTAGTGAAAACACCCAAATTGATTATTTCACTTTGTGAAACTTTCTTTCTTTCTACTTCAATCAATAATGAGTTTGAGACTCAGTTCGATTTAATGGGAAGTAATTCTTACTTTGAAAGACAAGTTTAAGATGGAATCAGGATTCAAACTTGTGATTTGACTTGACATAGCAAGTCATAAGGCTAACTTAACTAATTGGGTACCATCGCTACTTAAACTGGCTATGATGACTGCAAGTTATTTAAATTCATACCAAACATTATAATTTAAACTAAAATAAATCTTTCATAAAATTAAGTGTTTTCAACATAATTTCCACCCAATATCAGAAACAATTTCATAAGAGTAATATAAAATCCTCACATTTCAGCAACAATTCATATTCTCTTTCCAACATTTAATAATCTCAGGATGTTCTTGTTTTTGAATGTTGATAAACTATTTATTCCAAATTCTTCAATTTTTTAATTATAAGTGATGCTAACTAATTTGCCAAAAAATATTAATATATTACATTAAAAGCTTTGAAGTTTAAAATTCCAATGAACACCAAAATAACTCATAATAGGCTTTTGCATTAAAGTATAGATGGTGATATACATCCCAATAACATATACGTGAATATAAACTATCTCTTAAGCAAAAACATTAACTACAATAAAAACAAGTCATTAAGCAATAGCCAACAAAGTTTAATTAACTATTTACTATATAAAATGTCTCTAAAAAATAAATATATTACTTAACACTAAGTACAGCATAATTTTACTGAAAAAATTGCTTAAACACATTGATTAACAAAAAAAGTAAATATAATTAGAAACAATGGAATTATCAAAACTTATAAGAATATAAGCATGTGTCACACATTTTGAATTAATTTCTAAAGCAAAAGTTAATAATGTTATAGTATATTAGAAATTAATAATGATATGGTATCAATGAAATTCAAAAAATAATTAAGATAATGAAATTACAACAGTAAATTATTGATGTTTTGAAATTTTAAAAAATGAAAATTAGTATGAGTAAAGCCCAAGCAGAGAATTCAAAGAAAGAAAGTAATTTTTTTTCTAACAATTCTATACAAAAATTTTTTGAAATATTTAAATTCTGAACAAATAACAATGAATTCACAACTGGAAATACAATATTATTCAAAAACAAAAAAACACACACACACAGACAGACAAAATACACTTTTAAGATTAATACATAAACAATATAAAAAAAAATTAAGTAAATTCCTACTAACGTCATCAAATAAAAATTTTATTTTAGTTACTTTTTATTAAATAGTTACAATTAATATAAATATGTATATACATATGACAGAGAATCATAATATTAAGTCACAAAATAGAAAGTGATTTTCCTTGCAATTTTCCATTTTCATTCTATATAGGGTGTTGGACTATTTTTTGTGTTTTGTTTGTGTTACTGTTTATTCATTAATTAAATTTAATTATTCTAATAAAAGAGTATAGTAAAAAAGAAATCAGATTCTCAGAAATTTAACCATCCTAGGTGGGATTCAAGCCTATGACGTTTGAATTAGAAGTTCAACGCAGTATCCATGCGCTATAGGGACACAACGAACGATTCTCCTTTCTGTACATGCTGTTGGATTATTATTTTTGTTTGTTACTATTTATTCATTTTTTTAATTTAATCAATGAATTAATATTTGAAAAAAACTGTATTAACATCAAGTGTCATCCACAACAAGTTTAAAAAAAATGTATTTGAACTTGAATGGATGAATAGAAAGTATTTTAATAATAATTGAAAATTTGAACAAGATATATATTTTTAAATAAATATATATATAGGGAGAGAGTCAACTAATAGTAGGAATTTAATTATAACAGAAGATTCAACATATGCACAATTATTAAGTTATGCACTGTATTATTAAGTATAGCAACATATGCACAATGTGTTTTAATAGAAATATTCCTCTTCACATAATTTATAACATTTAAAATTAAAACAAGAAAAAATGCATTGTATATACATGACATTCTAAAATTTTGAACAGGTTATTAAAATAACGTGAATCCCAAAACTAAATCATATATTTAGTACACACTAAAAAAACATCAGATTAATAACTCAAATATTTTAATGTGTATAAACTTTATAAACATTACTTTCATTAAAACCTTATATATTTTTAAATCTACAATTTAATTGAGAGATAATTTAGAGATTTTTTCGTGCCCAGAAAAGGTTTTTTCTTTTAACAAAATTATGAAAGTTATTATAAAATATTATGAATACATTACAAATATTATGAAAAAAAGATTCAATTCCCTCTCTTTATAGTTTATAATCCAAAAAATAACTTTTAAAATGAACATTAAATGTCAGAAATGCTTAAGTAGGTGTGTTTTGTGTGATACACAATTTTTCTTACAAGAATTTATATATTATTTGAATATGTCATGAAATACAATAAGAAATATTACAAAATTTTAATTGAAATTTTAACATTTAACTATACTAGGAATTCCACGATACGAGAAAACTTAGTTCAATTCACATATGTAGAGTGAATGATATAATTAACTAGTTTTTTTTTTTAAATTATAAAAATCTACATAATACAAAAAATGAATGTGTGCTGAACTGATGTTATTTTTATCTAGAAAAAAAACAGCAGTATTCAATGTACACTTTTTTATAGAAGCACTACAAATAAATTCAATATCAAGTACATCTCTTTCAAAATAAAACAATGCTAAATGACTGGAGCAAATTAAGGCAAAATGTAAAGTAACTCCAAAAAATGATTGAGCAACAAAAATAAAAAATCATATCATTAAACCAACTACTTTCTTACAAATTAAAATTTTTTTCAATATTAAAAGATTGAAGTTTGAATTTTTTAGAAAAAGAAAAGTAAAAATAACTTTTGCTTTCAATAATAAAAAATTATTTGTAGTGATGTTAGAAAATAAAAAATAAAATACTTCTTTAGATACAATATCTGTGTTGTTCCTTCATCTTGCAATCTTGAAATTGTACCTTTACTTTGTAATGATAACTAGGGATAAAAAAATCCAATAAATTAACTTATTCATTATTTTAAAAAATCTCACAAGTTTTAAATACATAGATAATCACTTTAATTATCAGGTATTTAAATTTCAAAGCATAAAAAATAGTTTATACATTAATTTTCTTAAAAGCTAAAGAAATGAAATTTGATTTTTACTCAAAGTACTTATAACTATGAATCCATTACTGCTTCAAGAAATCACAAAAAAGAGGTGATGCATTGAATGTGACAGCAGTGGTGTAACGTACATCCCTGCATTGTGGGGGAGGGTCAAAGTTTGACTGACGCTAAGTACGTATTCGGGCTTGGGCCCAAAACCTGATTTTGCAGGCGGACCTGAATATTATCCGTTACACCACTGGGTGACAATACAGATAAGATAATACATTAACTTATTTAAATAATTAGGATGCTTTCATAACAAATCTCAAGTTTACACAAGTTATAAAATACAACTGAAAAGTACAGAGATTCATAAGATAAGTGATAAAATCTACTGTAGAAAAAAAAATTTAAATATAAATAACTTCTACCATGTTATTCAAAATGCATATATCTAATATAACCATATAACTTAAAATTATCTTAACAAGTATCACATTTTACGCAACAAAACCTTATTTTATTTCCTGTTTTCTTTTAAATTAAGAACATATTGTAAAAGGTTATAACTAATGTGAGAGAGAAAAGACAAAATAATGAAATGTACCCCATGAAACAAACTCAATTTTTATTCTTCAACCAATCATTTAAATGAAATCAAATGTATAATAATTTCATAACATTCTAATAAAAGATTTCAAAACAATTTAATTCAATCCAGATTATTTTCAAAAATAGAATAAGTTTACCAGTTAAAATACTAAATTTCATTCATGACACAAAAATTTTTAAAAAAATTATCAACAAATTAAAAAATTGAATAATTCATTAATTTTACAGTAAAATAAACACAAGTAAAAAAGGTTATTTATAACAGAATATTTATCAGTTTTTAATAACAATTTTTGCTATAAAAGGTATACTGTTTATGTTTTCTTCATTTAACTCTCTTAGCTTCCCATGCTTTTCTTATATTTGATGAATGCAACTCATTTACCTGTTGATTCTTTGATAAGATATGTATTGAATACTTCCAAAAGAAATCATGCCATTAATTTTTTCTAACACAATTCCATTACATCTGTATTTTTGACATTTCTTTTTTTCAAAGAAACTAAATATTAAGGAACAGCACATACATTACAAAATAATTTTAGGTTGAATTCCGATTTAAATTCCAGCTTAAAAGGAACAAAAAGACTTCTGAAAAGTTTCAAAAAGCATAAAATTAAAATATGGCATAAGTTCAATATACAGACTTTTTTTTTGGTGCGTTTTTCGGGCAATATGCAGTAGATTCTTAGGCTAGAGAATAACATATTAAAACCATTTTATGATGTTTTTGCAAATATAAGAAATAATTTATGAAAAAAAAAATAGATGGAAAAACTTCTTAATGGATAATTTTCATTATTCCTTTCAATATGAGTAAAGATACACAAAAAATAAATCATTAAATAAAGATATACTTTGACAAAAAAGATTGAAACAAAAAATTTTCATAAAAAAACTTGCATACAAAAAAAATTGCATTACACTAACTATGTATACGATAAAAAAATTTAAATACGTATGAATAAATTTTATTTTTTAATGCTTATTTACATAAAAAGCACTGAAAAAATATTAGCGAATTGAAAAAAGTCTTGAGAAATCTGAAGTTTGATTAATATTGAGATAAGATATGTTTTGATTATTTAATACTTATCTGCCTTTTTTCTTCTAAAATAAGTACAGTTTTATAACTACAATATTAGAAATAATTCAAATGTTTAATAAATTTTGAAATAACAGATCAAAGAAAATAATGTGAAGTTCATATATAAATAAAATAAGAAAAACTAAATTGCTTTTTGTTTTTGTAATAATACAAACACAACTTGCATATCAAAGAAAATCTAGTCAATTCTTAAGTTAATCACTCTCGCATCAAAAGCAATTTTAATCAAAATGCTTATTAGTAATATTTGAGTTGATTTATAATACTAAAAGTTCCAATTATTATATAGCACATAATAACATATGAATAATTAGATTCAATGATTTCAAAACCAATTATTCCAAGCATGTGTTTGGAAGATTTTCACAAATAAAATTGTAGATTAACAATAACTTTGAAAAGTAGCTTTATTTTACATAAAGTATAAATTAGATGCTATACATTATTTGCTTTTGTTGTCATTATAAGCTTTAAGCAAGTCAATATGAATTACTGTATTTTTAAAATATTCAGTTATTTAATGTTAGTCACTAGACCAGCAGCTATAGTTGAGCCACCACTTCTCAACATAAATCTTCCTAACTCTTTAAATTCTTTGAATAATTCTACACAAATAGGCCTATTCACTTCTATTTCTACCACAGCACTTGAATTCTTAGTTAAACATCTAGGCTTGTTTTTTAATATTTCTCCGGTACTACGACTCAACTGAGATACAAGTTTTTTTATACAAGCTTGTTCACTTAAGCTTTGATAGTGAAAAATTACAGGAAAGCCTTTAGTAATGGGAACAGAGATATTGAAAATGACTAGTCGAGCTTCAAATCTTGTAGCAACCTTAACTGGTTTTTCTGTACTACAAAGCATACTGCCAGAAGGTATACTATTAACATCAATACCAGAAAGCTGTATCATCACATGGTCTCCAGCAAAACCATATGATAAGGATTGCTCATCAGCAGATATTCCTTTAACAATAGCCTGCTCCCCAACAGGCATAACAAGAACTTTATCGTTTTTCTTAATAAATCCAGCTTCAATTTTACCAGCTACACATAATCCACCCGTGGCACCTTTAAACACATCACTTACACATAGTCTAAAAGGTTTATCAACTGGTCTTTCAGGAGGATGAAAATTATCAATTACTTCAACCAAAGTAGGTCCAGAATACCACTTTTTTAAAGTTGGTTCTTCAGAACTTTTAACAAGATTTTCACCTGTAAGACCACTGCATGGAACAAAAGTTACATCCCTCTCTTTAAATCCAACTTGCTTTAAGAATGTAGACAATTTTGTCTTGATTTCTTGAAACCTTTCTTCAGACCAACTAACATTATCCATTTTGTTGACAGCAATTGCAAGCTCTGATACGCCAAGAGATCGAATTAACATGGTATGTTCTCTAGTTTGACCACCAGCTTCAAATCCAGTTTCAAACTCTCCTTTAGTTGAATCCACCACAAGTATTGCAACATCTGCTTGAGCAGCTCCTGTAATCATATTAGGTATAAAATCTTTATGCCCGGGAGCATCTAAAAGAGTAACAGCTCTGTGGGTTGTTTCAAAAGTAGAAAAAGCCACATCCATAGTAATTCCTCGATTTCGTTCCTCAGGAGTTTCATCTAAAACCCAAGCATACATAAAAGAGCCCTTTCCAAGTTTTTTTGAGTCTCGTTCAAATTTATGCATATTACGCTGGGAAACATTGCCAATGTCAAATAATAGATGCCCCATTAATGTACTTTTACCAGCATCAACATGCCCAATAACAACAAGATTGATAAGAGGCTTAACATCAGCTCTCTCACTCTTGTAAATTTCCTTGCCACTTTTTGTAGCTTTTGGTGTAAATGATTTCTGTTCTTCGTCCCTTTTTTCTATAATACTCTTATTTTCAACCGAAGACAATTTATTTTTTTCTTCACATGCGTTACTAGTTTTATCATCTTTTCTCCCCTCAACAGATTTATTTTTAACAACATCGGAACTTTCAATAGTTATTTTTTCTTTAATTTTTTTGTTTTTATCAATATCTGATTTTGCAATACTGTCCGTTACGTTGGATACTGATTCCAAGCTAATTTTCGACTTATTTTTAGAACTTGCTTGGACAGACGGCACTGTCAAAGGTACAGATTCGGGTTTCTTACTGACGCGTTTTGGTTTAGGAGCCTCTTCCTGCAAAACAGCATTTAAGGCTTTTTCTAAGTCAAAATCATGATCGATTGCAGCACGTTGTAATGTTGCTTCTGGGATCGTATCACCAACGACGTCTTGCAAAGCTAACACGCAAGATTGCAATTTCGCAGTGTCTACGCTGCTCAATCCAGATATCGGTTGATTAGAAGACTCTGCACAGCTAAAACTGTCTTCGCTACTGTAATCTTCTTCAGGTACAGATTCCTCAGTTTGGAAAAACGCATTCAAATTTTGACCGCGAGAACTTCTGTTGTACAGAAATTGAGCTTCTGTACTCGGTGATATACAAAAATCATCTTCCACAGAGTGCCCATAGCATGCATTAAAACTATCATACTCTTCATCAGCATCAATCGCACGCACAATTCTGTGCCGAGACATATTTCTATTGACGTTGCGTATGCAACTTTACATTTGAGAATCCAAAATAAATAAGTAAAATTATGTTGCCAGATTGAGAAATGCAAGAAAGCATAACAAGAAAACTTGAGTTCGAAGAGGCTTGCTTGTAGTCTTCAGCAGTTCGGTGAATTATTGCTCTCGAAAACTCATTTCAGAAGAATAGCAAACCTTATGATAAATGTCAAATTAAAGATTTTTTATTAAAAATTCTTATTTCATAAAAAAAATTATGAGCTTTTAATCGCAGCATTGGCGTATACAAGGGTGGGTTTGATGGGTTCAACCTTCTCCTCCAGTAGAATAGAAGATTCTTAATTTTTAAAATTAAGATTACGCGCGATCATTAAGTGATAACTTGAATGATGCGTTTTAAAAAGCCAAATATTGTTGCGCTTGTAACAATGGATAGGAATTTTTTGTAACAATGTTAAGTCGCTTCAAAACTTGTTATAAGTATGAAAAAACACATTCCCAACAATAGGTATATGCTAAGTTTTCAAAACAAGTCTTGAAGGACTTTACATTATTACGGAAAATTCCGATCCAAAATTCTTCCATGGCCCTAAGAGAATCTACATGTCTCAGAGATCTACAAAATGAATTTAAAAGGTTATCACAAAACAAACTTAAGACAAACACAAATATCTTCACAAACTTCATTTCCACAAAAAAGGGATTATCAATATATTCTTTGAACTGTCAAAATTTACGTGCACATGCATTGGATCTCGATAACAGTGTTATGCAACATGTAACTATATTACTTTTAACAGAAACTTAGACAAATAATGAAGAAAACACAGATATTTCAAATTTTCATTGTATTGCTAAATTCCAAAGACATAATCACAGAGCTGGTAGAGTTGCTATATATAAAAATAAAGGAGATACGATAACTTTTATATCACTTCAGAAATTGATGTAGCACCAAATACTATTGAATCATTTGGGTTTAATGAGTCATATATCGGAGAAATTTTTGCAGCTATATGTAGAGCAGAAAATGGACAAATAATTCTAATGGTTAGTATTTATATTTCACCAAATCAAAGTGTAGAGAAAATTATCGAATTCATTCACAAAAATTTAGTTGCCTACACTGTGTGTGTGTGAGGCCGGAGCAACTCTTCTGAACAAATTGCCTATTATTTTAAATTGAGATTTTAATGTAGATTTTTCAAAAGAAAAACAAAGCCTTTAGTTGATTTTTTAAAATCAAAATTCAATTTAATTATGTCAAATGATCCAAATGAAAACAAAGTACGGAACAACGCTTGGTGGAGTTTTTTTTAGATATTTAAATAATTTTGAATCTAAAGTATTTATAACCTATTTCAGCTACCATAAACCTATTGTTTCCTTCTTAGAATACAATTAATTCACAAATATGATTGCATATTTCGCAAAAAATATTACTTTATGAGTACAGACATATAAATAAATAATTTTTTATGACAATATTAATATCCCCTTGTTTTTTATTCACCTAACTAATCCCAGAAATAGCATTATAAAATTTGAAGTTATCACTTCTATTGTGTGGTCATAAGCACAAACACTCTTTTTTTCCCCGTAATATACCATCCATCCTTCATCGAGATGACAGAATGAATTATTTCATTCTGGAGAATTAGAATATAAAGTAAACTCAGTATATATAAAGTAAATAGAAATTAGTAACTAGGCCATAACTAGACTATAAAGTAAACAGAATATTCACTAGAATATAAAGTAAACAGAATATTTACTTGAATATAAAATAAACAGAATATTCACTAGAACATAAAGTAAGCAGAATATTCACTGGTGAATTAGAATATGAAGTAAATTTTTTTGTTTTAAAAAGTGCAATTGCAAAAAGCTTTTGAATGAATGGTGTCGTATAAAGTGAAGGAAAAATAATATTTTTCAAAGGATCTCTTTTGTATTAAAAATGCTTGTATAATAATAATATAATATTTTTTAAAGTACGTTTGTCACATCAGTTTCGTGCGAATTTTATATTTAAAAAAAATTGTTGCAATAGTCCTAAAAAATTATGTCATTCATCGGTCAAAAAGGCTAAAGTATTAAAAATCTCTAGAACTTATTGTTCAGTTATAAAAAGATATTTGCTCTTATATATAATATGCAAGGGCGTAGCTACCGCCGTATCAATGATACGGGATCTGCAAGCTACAGGGGCCCCAATATGTGCAAGAGTTTGGCACTTTCAATGAAGTTTTAATAATAAGATCGTTTTTATTAATTTTCCAAAAAAAAAAGCCCCCTCCCAAGAAATTTTGATACAGGGCCCAATCAGGACTAGCTACGCCAGTGATAAAATGGTTTCCTTTTAACGTAGGAGTTTTAAAATAAGATTTCTAATTTTGTTTTGAAACAATTGGTAATTTTCAAAGGTATAAAACCAGCAACAGAAAAAGGTTGAACATATTTTGCTGTATTAACGACAATTTTGAAAATGAAAATTTGTATTTGAGCTATTCAGGTACTCGAATATTTTTTTAAATGAAAAATTTATTTCAGCTGAAGAATCTTTTTAAATACAAAAAAAAATTCTATATATTTTTTTTTATTATTATTTATTTTAATTCTTGGTCTTTTTGCAGGAATGATTATTCACGTATTTCTCCTCTCCTTTTATTCTTTCAATAATTTCCAACGAATCCAATCTTACATACCGTAAAATCCGGCGTATAACGCGCACCGGTGTATAACGCGCACCCATACTTTCAAGCTGCATTTTTTAATTTTCAGGTATGTTCACCGTATAACGCGCACCCATCTTTTTAAGAAGAAATCTGAAATTTTAGTATACAACGTTCTTATGTTTTGAAGTCATTTATTCGAGATATTATGCCAGACTTTTGAAATAACAGTATATTTCTAGAATTAAAACTATTTATCTTACCTTATGAATACAGTTATTCATAAGGTATATCATTTCTTTTAAATAAACAGTATTTCGATATGTGTAAAAGTAAAAAAAAAATTATGCTCGTCTCTTTTGTTATTTTTAAAGCTATCGTTTTTATACCCGGCGTATAACGCGCACCCTTATATTTTGATCTCTTTTTTTGTGTTCAAAGTGCACGTTATACGCCGGATTTTACGGTACATCGTCAATATTTAAAAATACTTCTCGATTTTTCAATAGCATCGGTGGTTAAGAAGTAATAACATTTTTACAATTTGTTCTCGATTCCTCTTAAGTAATTTTTCTTTTGATTTCAATGTGCGCCAAATTTGACAAGAGTATGTTCAATTACGGATTTTGCTGGTTCATATAATTAGCTGTATTCTTGAATTGTTTTATTTGCATTTTTATGTTTTCTTAGTGTATAATGATTCAATCGATATAATTTGATTTGCTTATATTTTCTTTGTGAGAAGGGAATACTATCTTCGATAAAATCCTTTTTTAACATGCTTTTATAAATTTCACTTGGATGTTATGGAATCTTTCAACTTGATTTTTATCCACTTTAAAAGGTCAGATTAATTCGAAATTTTGCACAATTTTTAAAGACCGATGACAATACAATAATTTTATAATTTTGTTTCATTATCCTGATCATGATGGTCCAGAATAAGGATTTCCGAGATTAGGTGATTGATTCAGTATATCGTTTCCAGATTTGGTGACTAATTGCATAAACCATTTTCAGATTTGGAGACTAATTCCATATGCCTTTTCCAAATTTGGCGACTAAAAGATTAAGAAGCTACCCTAAAACCGCAAATAGTCTTGCAGTTAAAACAAATAAAATAAAAAAAGTGTTCTTTATGTGAAAAAGGGTAGGGTGAAAATAAAAAAATAAAAAAAAAGACTCGTGCATGTGAATAAAAATAATTTAAGTTCTTACTGCTAAATATTTTTTATTTTTATAAAAAATATTTATACGTTTAGAAGTTTAGACGTGATGATACGAAAATTAACATTATAGCAATACGTTTAAAAGGTGATAAATTTATGTTATAACTGCTAAATATTTTTGTATTTTGATAAAGTAATATGTTTAAAAGTGATGATACGAATTAACATTATAGCAATACGTTTAAAAGGTGATATATAATACGATTGACATTTAATATTTCTTGTTAACAGATTTTTATTAGTTAGACCTGTATCTATAGAGACGGAATCTTTGAAATATAATGATATGGGACTCACATCCGAGGTCCCGTAAATGGAGAGAATAAATACCCTTCAGACCTGTTAATTAATATCCATTGAAGAGCAAGACTAATTCCAGCAGCCATATTATTCCGGCTTCAAATATCGCGAATTCAAGGATAAATTCAACAAAGAATAAATCATAGTTTTAAGAACTAAAAAAAAAGCTTTTATTGTACTAGAACTAAAAAAATGCAAAATAAATTATAGTTTAAAAAAAAACTAAAAAACACGCTTTTATAGTGAATCGAACTAAAAAGTAAAAAAAAAACTAAATATAAGAATAAAATGATTAACGAGAAAATTAATATCATTGGGATAAAAGCATGGGGTGCTCTGTATTAATTGTTATAATTTCTTACTAGTTCTATTCCGAAATGCTGAGTTAGTGTAAAAATATAGCAAAGCACATCCCACGCTTTTACCACAATGACATTAATTTTCTCGTTAATAATTTTATTCTTATATTAAGAGTTATTTTTTTACTTTTTAGTTCGATTCACTATGAAAGAGTGTTTTTAGTTGTTTTTTTAAACTATAATTTAACTTACACACCACAGCTCATTTATTACTGAGATATATTAGTTAATGTCAACTATGGAAAACTTTACTATCTTTTGAATTGCTCCTTTTAATTTACTTACATGCAAAAGAATGTGCATTCTTTAATGTTATCTTCAAAATACAACTATCTCTCTAACTGAAATTCTAGGATTCTCTCTGAAAATTTTAACTCTACAAATATTTTTTTCAAAAAAAAAACAGAAGCAAAACAAAATGTGTAAATAAAGTATGGGGTTCTTGCCTCAGTTTTTATTATTGTAATCAATGACATTAACTACCTTATGATTATTCAAATATATATAAAACTGTTCAATTTGGTGTTTGTTATGTATAATTAAAAATCAATTTTTTTCATTTATTGTTTGTTAAGAAAGCCAGTCAAAAAATTTTAGAATGCAATAATTCAGTGACCTAGTCTGGGGATGCAGAGGGGTCATGACCCCGCTCAGCATACGAAAAGGGGAGGCGGCAAGCACTGCGATATTTAAATTAAAAAATATTTCAAACTCCAAATCACGCTCGCGCGACGAAACTGACGGAAACAAGTGAAAGCTTTAATACACGCACAAATGCAGGAAGTTTATTAGTCGCGCTATGCAATCGCATTCGTTTTTATATTACTTAGGCATCTGGCAATCGGTACTGTGTGAAGTCAATGATGCTCAAAATTATTTACAAATTGAGGGACTAAATATCCATCAATATGCTAAAAAAATACGTGCTTTACAAACCGTATTAGAAGCAAAACGAGAGGAGTTCATGAATGTGACGCTTTAATATATGCTAAAAGTTGGAGGGAATCTTGAACCCTCCAAGACATAGCGTGTTATTTCCTTTTTTTTTTTGGTTTACCCGTCTTAAGTCATATAGAAATTAGCAATTATAAATTTAAAATTTTTAACAGTGTTACTTATTTGGGAACGAGATAATTAATTAAAATAAGCTGGCCCCAGAAATTTATAAAAGAATCATTGCTGCAAATAGATGTTTTTATGCCTTGAAGAGTTATTTAAAATCCAGTTTTCTCAAATTAAGAACTAAATTTTTCTTTACAAAAGTCTTATAAGATCTGTCCTGACTTATGCATCAGAGACTTGGCCACTAATTTTACGTGATGAGGATGCTTTGCGAATTTTCGAGAGAAAGATCTTACGCTGCATTCTATTGTGAGATCCAAGTTAATGGATCACGGAGAAGATCTAACGAACAACCTGATATTGAAAAATTTGTCAGATTACAGAGACTTAAATGGGCAGGTCATCTGGCTAGAATGAATGAAGATCATTGCTGCAAGAAAACTTTCTGGCAAAGCCCATAGGAAATAGACCGAAGCAGTTCAACAAAAGAAACATGTAAACCAAATTTTATTATTCTAGTACTAGTAGCTTGAAAACGGGAATTTTGTTTATCAATACGCTTCAGTAACTTCCCCGCCTTCCCCTGGAGTTGATTTCCGTAAAATCCATTCTTAGTGGAACTCTATTCAACTAAAGAAACATATGCTTAGCAAGTTACAAGTAAATGGGTTAAGAAATTCAAAATTTATTATTGAATCTTACATTCTATATGCTTTCATAAAAATAAATATATATTTTTTAATTTCTATTACTGTAACCCCCCGTTATTTAGACTCTTCCATATTAACAGTAAAGAGACTTTCGCGCCCTCTAGCGAACAGAACAATCTTCAGAGATGGCCAAGTTTCGGAACTGTAAGGACGTATGAGCATGCGCTCCGATCCCTTTCAATTCTATGTCAACTGTTAGTTCTCTAGTTATGTATGTAAATGTGTTTGTTTTGTCTAATAAACGTGTTTTAATAACTAGTGGACTTAGTAAAGAACCCCTTTCCCGTCTGTCCCTTATCATTTGGCGCCCACCACGTCATATTACTGTATTTTCCTTTATCAAGTTAATATAGTTTGGAAATTTTAGTGTAACCTATAAGTTTCAATAAAATTCCGTCATAAAAGTACCGTAAAATCCGGCGTATATGTAACGCGCACCCATACTTTCAAGTTGCATTTTTTAATTTTTAGGTATATTCGCCGTATAACGCGAACCTCCATTTTTACGAAAGAATGAGAAATGTGCGTGTACAATGCTGGTATGTTTTTAAGTCATTATATATAATTCGAGGTATTATCCCAGAATTTTGAAAAATAATTTATTTTTAGAATCAGAGCCCTTTAATTTTATTAGGAATGTCGTTTATTTCAAGTTATAACAATAGTCCGATCTATGTAGAAGTCTAATTTTTCTTATGCGTATCTTTTTTTTTTACTTTATCATTTTTTTATACCCGGCGTATAACGTGCACCCCTAAATTTCGACCTCATTTTTTGTGTTAAAAGTGCGGCGTATAACGCCGGATTTTACAGTATACAAAATCTGATGAACGATGATTACTCAAAGAAAAATGGATAGAAAAAATATTTTTTTTTAATCAAAAGGAACAACGAAGCACTGTGTTAAATTTGTGTTTTCATTCTTAGAGTACCTAGTCGTGCAAAAATAAGTTCTGAGACAATTATAAAAGAATTAAAATGAAAAAAAACCTTGACAATCAGATAAATATTTTTTTAAAGTTTTAAATTACCTTTAAATTTAACGTTTGATTTCACACGGGCTTTTAAGTCTTTTTAGACACTCATCTATAGAGGAACACACAACCTCCATGGAAATTTTCCCTTCAAGAAAGTTTAAGACGATACAAATTGTGTGGGATGCCATCTTTAACACATACCTTAGCCTCTAATACTGACCACAATTTATAGTCAATGGGATTTAAATGTTGACAATGGCCTTGCTTCAAGAAGTCACATGATAAAAACAAACACGTGTTTTCCATTGAATTCAAAACAAACATTAAACTAATTGTACTTGTTATATATTTGTAAAACTCCGATAAAATTTCAAATTTGGGTAAAGATGTTTAAATGTTAGGGGAAAAAAAATTTCTTCAAGAAGATTTTTTTTAATTAAAAAAAAGTCGTATTTTATGCTTTATTATAAATAAAAGGCATTTTGTAAACATATGTACTTTTTAAAAGAAAGTTTCTGCAAAGAGCAAAACTTGGCAACACTGGAACGCGTGAACTGATTAGTTGGAAACACATGATAGTTTTTATCGTGTGACTATGACGTCACATGAGTTTTTGAATTGATTGGCTAGAATCACGTGGCTTTCACAATCATGTGACTATGACGTCACATGAATTAACCTCATTGGAAGCGCTATCCCTTGCGACATGGTCGACCTTCGATGACCATATCGTGGGGTTTCAGCGTAAGTTAGAGGTGTGGGATTCTCTCGAAATGATGAGACATTTTAGAATTCTTAATATGACTTTTATTAAGAATTTAACTTAGATTACTTAGATATCGAACAAACTTATATTAAGTGAGAATAAACCAAAACACGTAGTTTTAATTAACACAGATCGCGCAATTAGATCACTTATCAATATAATTATATTATATCCGCCTACTCTTAATCTCAATAATATATTCGCGTTCAGAATATAATCTTCCTACCTTCGTTGAATACTCAAAGTCCAATCTACTTCAATTATTTCTCCAAATGGTCGTACAATGGTATGTACCTTGGTTAAAATGGCGAACTTTACGGGATTCTAGATAAGCCGTCAATCAACACTTCTATCTTCTCTGAACTGAACTTTATAAATTGCCATCGCGCTCACTAAAACTTCTATCCTTTTAAAGGTTGTCTTATTTGCATCTATGCTTCGTTGTAATGTAAAATAATTATAATCACTTAATAATTGCAAAGTTACTGTCCAGTAGAGCTTAGTTTTAAGACTTTTTAATATCATAAGAAAACGGACGTAGACATTATGTTTCGCGGAGTTCGTTGAACCACTGCTTTGTCGCAAAACATTTCAAGAATTTCTGGTGTTAACTCGTGGAACCCCAAGCAACGGCGGCATGAGGCCTGAACTTAATGTGGGCAAGATACATTTCGCGAGGCCCTCACTGGTGGCGTCAGAAGAGGGTTTAAAAAAGAAAAAGAAAAACCAATTTTTATTCATAACGAAAAAAACCAAACTTTTACTCATACTTCTATGGAACATTAAACAATTATGAAAAAAACAATTAAAGAAACAGAAATTTTCTACTTTAAGTTTTGCTGAAATCCTTAATGATTGTGTGTGTGTTGTGGTTCGTAATTTATCTTACAAGGGGAGGGCACGACTTTAGGAAACTCATTTGGGGTCGAGACTTAATGTAATAGTAGTACTCCTTTAGGGTGTTCAACCCGCAATGTAATCCCGCCGAATGGCCAGTCAATTCGGAGAAAAAGCCTTCGAAATTCATGCTTAGCTTTTATACAATTAAATTTGAATTTCCTTCAACGATTTCGTAGCCTGGTTGATATATCGTCTGCATACTACGCGCGAGGTCAGGGTTCGATTCATCGATCAACTTTTCTTTTCATTTAATTTCATTATTTTTAAAATTAAATAAACTTATTTATGAAAAGTTTATTAAATTATTATATTTTATGTAATTATTTTGTATTTTATAAAGTAAAAAAAAATTAAATAAATTTATTATTTAAATTATTATTAAAATATTTAAAATTATTATTATTAAAATTATTTAAAATAATTATTAATTAAAATAGTTTAAAATAATTATTAATTAAAGTTGTTTAAAATAATTATTAATTAAAATTGTTTAAAATAATTATTAATTACAGTAATTGATTGTTAAAATAAATTAATAAGAATTATTATTAAGAATTATTATTAAAATTATTAATTTATTATTGAAATGATTATTAATTTTTTTAAATTATTTAAATCTATTTAAAAAGGACTTATTAAATGTTTTATAAAATAACTAAATTAATAATACATAAAAACATATTTTTATTATATTAATTATAAAATAATTAATTTAATACTAATATATTTTATAAATTATTTTATATTACATATAATATTTTATTTATAGTATATTGTATTTCAAGTTATAAAACTATTTGTAACTATATATAATTTTAATGTATATCATTTATAATATACTTATATATTTTATTATAAAAAAATATTATTTATTAATATAAAAATATATTTATAAAATTTAATATAAATATTTATATAATTACAGTATTTTTTTCTTACTTTATAAAATACAAAATAATTACGTAAAATATGATTTAATATTTGATAAATCTTTCAAATTAGTTTATTTAATTTTAAAAATAATTAAATTAAATGAAAAAAAGTTGATCGATGAATCGAACCTTGACCTCGCGCCAGAGTATGCACACGATATATCAACCAGGCTATGAAATCATTGGAGGAAATTCAAATTTAATTGTATAAAAGCTAAGAATGAATTTCGAAGGCTTTTTCTCCGAATTGACTGGCCATTCAGCGAAATTACATTGAGGGTTGAACACCCTAAAGGAGTACTACTATTACACCAAGTATCACAATTCCAAATGAATTTCCTTAGTCGTGCCCTCCCCTTGTTAGATGCTATATCTGCTTCAATAGATAAAACTGCCAAAGCTGAAAGTCTTTCCTGATTCATTGTATTTCTTACATAATTTTTTATTAACTTTGGTTTTGAAAAGCTCCTCTCAGCAGAAGCGGTACTTACAGTTATTATTTAGAAATTTCGAAAAATTTATTTCAAATCGTTCTCTGCTACATTTTGGAGCAAATGTTTCACGTCTGTAATGATGTTGGGTAAATTTGGGATCATATTTTGTAATTTTTCATATAATTTTAAGGTTAGAAGTCACTGCTCTCACCTACTTGTAGGATTGTGTGTAACTATTAACAGTTTTTCAGTATTTGTGCTTTTTTGTAAAATTTTTAACTTGTTTAAGTCCTAGAGAAAGCCAAAATTTTCAAAATGTTGATTTAAAGACATAAATCTTGAATCCATATTGCTTATCACAGAATGAATCATGGTATTAAAAATGTCTGTTTCATACCGGCTTTCGACAGACTATAGGTTGATCACCGCCTTCATCATCAAATATTCTTTTCTTTTTGGTTACCCTTTTATTTTTAAAATATTTTGGCAAATCATAACTGCTTGACTTACGAGTGTCAGGCAAGTATTTTCCGAATCCTGTTTGTCTATACTCTTTTATCCAGCTGCAAAATGACCACCATTGTTCAACAGTAATGCATAAATGGGCTTGTACAGATTGCCATAATTTGTTTATGGTATTGGCACGCATTAATAACTCATACCATACACGTAATGAAACGATAAATCCCAAATTGAACATTTCATTTAAAACAAAATGGCAATCACTGAGTGTGTCGGATTGTTTCCCACCTTGAGTCTGATAAAGGCTTAATAGTAAGCTTTAATTTATCTTTAATAATTCTGCAGCATTTGCTGGAACTTGAAAATAGCAAAAAATAAATAAATAAAAGCTTCTGAGTGAAACAAAAAATGTTTTTGTTACCGCTGACGAATTAGCTGCGACCACCAATATCAGATTCCTGCTATGATAAACGCAAGGTGTGAAAAAATATTCGAGTTTTAACTCCACTATTTATGCCTACCATATTTGCTCCATTGTCGTATCCTTGTCCACGACAGTGCTGAATATCTAAGCCATTTTTTTCTAGCTCTCCCAGTATTGCATTGGCCAAATATTTTCCAGTCATTTCAGTGACAGCAAGAAATCCGATCGAGTTTTCTTCTATGCTTCCATTTGATGTACTACAATATCTTAAGATGACCGGCATTTGTTAAATTCTACTACAGTCTGTAGTGCAGTCGAGTAAAGAATAATATTTTGCCTCTTTTATGCACCAATCACTTCACTGGTAACTGAGTTTGACATGATTGTGATCAATTCATTTTGAATATCATGGCTTCGATAATGGTGTGCAAGTTGTTTATTATCAATGCTATTGATGTGTTCCCGTAACGTAGGATCACATTTAGATATCAATTTAAATAAGTCTATGAAGTTTCCAGAATTCTTAGTGTCTTCTGTTTTGAGAGAGAGATTCTCTGTGACCTCTAAACTTCAGATTATGATAGGCTAAGAAATTTAAGATATTAATTAATCTCTCAAACAAATTATACCAATGCTTTTGAGATTCAAGAATTTGCTTTCCGTTTCTCGGTCTAATGTTTTTCGTGCTTTATTCCCCTCTCTAATGTTATCCATTGGAACATATAGGCCATATGTTCTTTAGTATTCTCTTGCCTGTGTAAAATACTCTCTCTTAAGTGTTTCCAATCACAGCACCCTTCCTGTACCATTTGAGTTTGTGAATTACCAAATAGTCTGCATGGAAAACAGAAAATTTTATTTTTAGAACTTGAATGAACCAACCAGTGACGACGTTGAATTTCACCGTTATTTAGTTTTCGTGAGAAATGAAAATTGGAAAAGTGTCTATGATCCTCATCTTTAGGATAATATTCATCGCTGTTATTTAACTGCTGTGTGGGATCGCTTTGAACTTCATCATGACCGGTGAAAATCTATCGTGGGAAGCGTACACAATCAGGGTCAAAACTGGAAAATGCTTGTTTCACTACCTCAATGGCATCTATGTTCACTGGCGAAGAACTAATATCAGTCTCTTCTTGATTGTGACTTATGTTACTCAACGTGAACCCAGAAATCTCAGCATCAGGTTATGATTGGCAAGCTTTTGATCCTATTTCTGTTTCCGATTTTCGTCGTTCGGTATCAGTAATCGGTGCATCTGGAGTAACTTCCAATTTGGATATGGATAAATGTTGTTGAGAAGTCGAAGGAACCGATTAATTTGATTCTGTACTGTCAGATTCAGTCTGAGCGAGAAATTTCATCATACCTGAACTTTAAACCTGGTTGGATACAACTCTTTCTGCTTTTCTTTTTGCTGCACCAGGTTCTCATTTTCTCCTTTTATCTCTATTTCTCTTAGTGTCTATGTCTGACATGATTGATAAATTATGACAAATGCCCAGTACCACTCTCTCTATATATTATTTATTCTCACATCAAATACTTTTAAAATTTATAATATGATATAGAAACATGAAGCGAGACTGCTTCTGCATGCGATACTTTAATTGGCTTTCTAAAGATGGAAAGTCCCGAGGTATTTCTCGTCTCTGCCCGCGATAGCAGCTTAACTCCAGCTAACGTTGCCAGACTAAATATAAGGGGAAACGACAGAGTTGAGAAATTTTGTTAAAAGAAAATGGAAAACACAATTTTCACGAATTATTTATTCGTATACTTTCATGCATCGATAAATAGAGTATCTTTTTTTAAAAAGTCGATACATCAATTTTTCGATATCTTATGGCGAAAAAAAGATAGTGTTGAGAATTTTCTAATTTATTAATGATAAAAAACCCTGTGGCGTCCACTTTTGGATTTTCTTTACTTATCGTTTAATTTATTTCGGCTTTCAGGCGCGAGGCCCTATGCACCGCGAGGCCGTGGCCCACGCCTTACACCGCCTCTGAATGTATGAGTACTTTTTTATCTGAAAAAATATTCCGAATTTGGCTCCTATTCTTTAACATTAGCTGAAGACAGCCTTAATAAATCCGTAGTCCTCGTTCGCATAAGTTATTTTTTGTTCTGCGGAAAAAAGGATATGCGTAACAATAGGGCAACGAGCTGTTGTGAAAGTTCACAAGAAACTTGGAAAAACCACTACTGAAACTTATAATTAATTAAAAAGTGTATGACAATGAAAATTTATAGCGTGCACGTGTTTTTAAGTGTTTTCAAAATGTCCCGAGTCTTGTTGATTCATGCTCGGATCGACCTTCCACGTCAAACACGGATGACAGTATCGAAAAAATCGGTAATTTGGTTTGATCTGTCAGTCGGTTAAAGATTCGTGCAATTGCTGAGACTACAGGAATCGACAAAAATCCACACAACAAATTTTACAAAATTTTAGCATGCAAAAAGTGTGCACCACCAATGAAGCCTACAATTCTCCACGTTGGAACAATGCGAAGCTCGCAAAAATTGGCACTTTGAATACCATTGAAAAGGATAATAACGTGTGATGACCGTGACTTTTTTATTTAAGATCCAGATACGAAGTGCCAATCCATGCACTGGAAGAACCCTATCTTCACCGAGTGCCAAAAATGCTCGAATGAGCAAATCAAAATTGAAAGCAAAGATGATTATTTTTCACGACATTCATGGGATTGTGTACCTTCCCTGAAGGTCTAACTATTACACATTACTAACTTACGTTCATGTTGAACTTCGTGAAAGAATAAGGGAAGAAACGACCCGAATTGTGAAAAGATAAGCCATGGGTTCTTCACCATGACAATTCCTGGCTCATTCTGCATTGTCTGTCAATAAGTTTCTTGCCAAAAACAGCATCCTAGTGTTAGATCATCTATTTTGTTCACAGGATCTTGCGTCATGCGACTTCTTTCTGCTTCCTAAGATGAAATCTGCATTAAAAGGAACAATATTTGAGTACGTGGAAGCTGTGAAAGAGAAAGCGTCATGAGTCCTATAGGAGCTGATAAGACTTGCAGTATGGAACCATGGAAGATTTGCAAGATTCCAGTCAAACAATGGAAGATTTGCATGGAGCGTTGTAAGGAGTAGAGGAAAGGTGTATATTGAAGGTGATAAGTAAATATGTATGGAACCAAAATAAAATGTTTTATAGTATCAGTCGTTATTTAATACCCACACCTTGTATAACTTTCAAAACGAATAAGCAGTCAATTTTTAAAAATGTTTTACTTTTAATTGAAGCGAAAATTACTAGCAAAAGATAACTGATACATTTTTTTAAAAAAAAATTATGTGCGAGTTTTCTTTACATTTCAGAGCTTCACCATCCATGTATTGGCATTAAAAATATTACACACAAGGGTAACGAAATTTTAAAAATAAAAATGCAAGCTTTCACTCTGATGTATTGCACTACTCTGGGTTTTAACAAGTTAATTTTCTGTACGAAAGCTGTTTTATATTGCAAGATAACCGTATTATTTAATAAGTTAAATCAAATGTTTTCAAAAAACATTCATTTCGCTGTTAAAAAATTAAGGCTAATAGGGTCTTAAATAGAATTACACAAAGAATATTAAATGTTTGAAAAAATCTTCATTGTTTTAAAGATAACAGATAAATCTTAGTTTTCACTGATTAAAGCAAGGCATATTATCAGTAATTCATGCTCACTTTTTAATTTGTATTCAAATAATAAGTAGGTTCAAGTGTAGTATAAGGGGGGCCACTTGGCGCAGTCCTTTTTTTGGCGACTAAAACCAGTCGCCAAGGTACTTTTTTTCGGAATTATTTTTTTTTTTCAGAAAGAATTCGATATCTCACCATGACATTTAGAAAAAATTCACCAAATCCGAAGAAAAATCGCTAAATTCAAAGTGGATATGCTTGAAATTTGGATATAATTGTTTAGGAATAATTTATTCCACCTATATATATCAGCCACCTTTTATAAATAAAAATTATTTTCCAGGTATTACATTTCTTTCATTATATTTATAACTGTTTTATTTTTATCTCGGACCTTTTCATATACTCTTTTTCATTTATAAAAATAGGTGAATATCATTTATACAATACTTTAAAAAAATTAGTGATAAGACTTCTTTCTCCATGCACAATAAGCACTGTAGACTATACACATCCTAAATGAAAACAAGCAATATATTTCAAATTAACTTTATCTCTTAAACATAGCTTTAGAATGAAGACAATTGTTCATTACGAGAATCTGAACATTAGTTATTGATGCCAAAATAATTCCTAAAAAAAATTACAATATTTTTGAAATTTAGTGTTAGCTATTATGTAATTAAGGAACTCAAAATCTAATATGCTGTCACTGAAATTAGAAATAAATTGTCTGAATTTTAATTGGATGTAAACTCTTTCAATGGATTTATGAATTATAAGTTTATTTAAACAATCTATTGATTAATCTGTAGTTTTCACGTAGAAAAGTATACATCTTGAAATAATAAATAATAGAATTAGATCATTTTTGAATTAGTAAGATTAAATATTGTAAACATATTCCTTTCCAACCTTTGCTATGTATATATTAAGCTCACTATTTCAAAAAAAAATTACATTTTAGTTTAAAAACTTTTTTTTTTTCTTTTGCATTTTCATTTTAAAAAATGTAATCCTTTTTAAGCTAAAATAAATATTAAAATAATAAATAAATATACAAGATAATTCTATGCAAATTTCCTCCTAATATAAATTTTTAGAATACAATATCCTTTTTCAATAAAATTTCACTAAAAAAACTAACCAAATTGAGACATAAAATAAAAATTATTTGGAAGACATAATAAAACCGAAGAACAAAGCAGAATAACACCTTAAAATTAAAAACTGGAAAATAACAAACAGTATCCACATCCATTCACACAGTTTCAGTAACATTGAACATATTTTAGAGCTTAAATATGCAGCAACACCTCTTAAATGTAACAAATTGAACTAAAATAAATATATATACTTTTAAGGAACAAGCAATCTCAAATTTAATATTGAGTTCGAAAATTCTTTTAGAAGTCATAGATCCAATCAGAATAGATAATACTTGAGAAGAGGGTTTCCTCCCTCTTCTTATTGGTACTAGAAATCCACAATCACAGGGAAAGAGAAAATATTTCAAATCCTGTTTTATTTGTGTCAAGAAATTAAATTGATAATTTATTCTGTCCAAAAATATCTAATCAATAGTATTTTCATTTAAAATAACTGCTTCAGTTTTGCATCATTTTGATATTTGAGTTAAAAATATTAAGAAAACAAATTTTGATATGTTCTCCAGCATCACTACAGTCTGTCTCCCGCTAGCCTCTCCATCTGATTCTGTTTAAAGCGATAGATTGCCAACAGTGGACTCCCTGATACCTCTCTACTTTTTTTTGTATACCTTCAATTTTTGAAAATATCACTCTTATTTGGTTGGGTTTCAAACATTATATTTAACTAAGTGTCCTAGCCTATGTGGCTAGTTTTTATAACTTTAACAAAATCCAGTTCTCAAAACAAGCAGCAAATTTCATAACATTGTATTCTATAAATATTTTGCTTAACTGCATCCAAGATCTTCCGGAGTATTTTTCTTTACAAAAAAA
Source organism: Trichonephila inaurata madagascariensis (assembly GCA_019973955.1). Lineage (NCBI taxonomy): Eukaryota > Metazoa > Arthropoda > Arachnida > Araneae > Nephilidae > Trichonephila > Trichonephila inaurata. The sequence continues at coordinate 32,779 of BMAV01025705.1, read as the reverse complement.
TCACCAGGTCATCTTTTCCAATTTAATGGCCAGCATTCACTGCAATTGGTCTAATTAAGGTTTCGTATAAGTTAACTTTTGTTTTAACGTTAACAAGTTTGGACTTAAATTGCCTTCGCAACCCATAGAAACATTTGTTTGCCATAAGTAGCTTATTTATTTCAAGTTTTATGTCATTAATGACAGTTCCAAGGTATTTAAACAGCTTACACACTCAAAGGTAAAATTAACTTTTAAAGGGGAAAAGTCAGTTTTTCTGCATTACAGCCAAAAATTTATTTTCCTTTTGATTAAAAGTGAGACCCATTCTTTCTGCAGACTCTTCAAGGGATTCTTCATTGACAATTGCTTGTTTTGCTCTACCTATAACATCAATATTGTAACTGAAGACTAATAAATGTATGGTGTTTATATTAGGATCTCCAACAGCTTTTTCATGTGCTACATTGAACAATATACAAGCAAGAGAATCTTCGTCTCTGATCTCGTTCAGTATAAAAGGACTCCGAGTTTATCTTTACATTTAACTGTTTTTAGTCATCCTAGTGAGATTTATCAATTAATTAGGGAAGTTAAACCCTGTCATAGCTTCAAATAAACTATTTATATTATCATAGGTAGTGCGAAGTCGATGAAAAAGATTAAGTTTCTCAAGAATTTGTCCAAGAGTGTATCTGGTCTATGGTAGACTTTCCATATTGAAAACCACACTGGTAATTACCTAAAATTTTAGTAGCATATTTTTGTATTCATAGTAATAAGATATTTGAGAAGATTTTAAAAACAGTATTTAAAAGTGTAATTCCTCTATAATTGCTACAATCTAATTTATCGCTTTTTTTGAAGATAGGGCAAATCAATCCCTTTTCCTATTCAGTGGGTATCTGCATTTTGATATGTTAGACCAGATCCATTTTAATAACTTTTTGAAACATAATAAATTCTTAAAATTTGGTACAGACCACAAATTAGTCTTTCTTTTAAGTATAAAACATAAAATTGGATTGAGCTTTTACAAAATGAAAATGAAAAAAATGATTCATGAAAAAAAATGGTTATGGTTAATGTGTGGCTTGTTTGCAATTCTAAATAATATATTGCAATTATTTAGTTCAGACACATTGGTAAATTGATTCAAATTCTTATGAATAAAATGTAAGAACTTCTATATAAATAAGCTTATATAAAGCTGAAAGTCTCTTTCCTGCACCCAGATAAGTCAAGTGATACCCAATTCAGTTAATTTCTCTTGTCAATAGACTTGAATTTTGATCCGAGAATTCTCTATTTTTAACTTTTATTATTCCCGCGGGCATCTTATTTTAATTTCATATCAAAGTTTCTTTTCCCCTTAAAGTACATCTATTATTCTAAAATGTTTCATTTACATAAAAAGGGATTTAAGTTGTGCATAATGGAATATATTTCTTAGTCTTTTCAAAGCCTATTAAATATGACCATTCATCATTGGAAAACATTATATATAAACAAACTATATATTTTTAAAAAGTTAAATACTATTAGTAAAAACCAAATTTCTTGCATTTACTTACCCTAAAATCTGACATATAGCGCACACTTTTAACACAAAAAGTAACATAGAAATTTATGGGTGTGCATTATACACCAGGTATAAAAATGAGAGCTTTAAGAATAAAGAAAAAATTAGACTTCTACATAGATCGAAATACTGTCCATATAAAAGCAATGACACATCTTGTGAACTTAAATGCGATTATAGTTCAATAACTATACTTTTTTCTAAAAGTTTGAAATTATACCTCAACTAAATTACTTCAAAACATAAGAGTAATGAGCACCCCATTTCAGGTTTTGTAATAATGGGGATGTGCATTATACGCCAGATTTTACGGTACTTCAAAAAATTATATATAGCAAAGAGTTCCACTTAAACAAATCTAAATAAAAGTTTCAGAAAATTCTACAAAATACAAAGGAAACATTGAATTTAATCATCATAAATGGAATTTAGAATAAAATATTTTAAAACAATTTTTTACTCTGAACAAAAGTTACCCCCTCTAGAATAATTAACAAAATACAAATGTCATGAAATCAAAATCCCTCAAAAGGAGGCTAAGCTAAAAAAAAAGTTAGATTTGATGGGTAAGAAAGAATAGATCAATAATTATAATTTCTTAATATTATTTCATCCAAGTAATTGACTATTTAGTAGTAGTAAATAGACAATGGCTCCTCTGATCAAGTGAACAGTTGAATAAGTGGATAACTGTCTTTCTATTGTGGGAAAATTTTTCCTAATTGCTTCATGTTGTATTTTTCCGTTTGTTTGATATTTAAATATTAACGAATAAATGCTAACAAAATTCTAAATGTACTGCAGAATGTAGTGACAATTCAAAGGAGCATATTCCTAGATTTGAATTTTTCTTATTGGTTTTAAATGCTATGTTTAATGGAAAAGTTGATTTATATGTTGAATAAAAAATAAATAAAATAAGCAATCCCTGTCATAGAAAAGGAAATTAATATGAAAATATTCAGTCTGACCACTTCAAAAATAAATATAAACACTCCAGACAGATTTCAAGACTTTTTGTAAATCAATCTAATTGTAAGCACAGTCAATCTAATCTAACTGTAATGCACAGACAATATTATGTGGTCTGCATGTAACCTTTATCCAGATGGATTTATTTTTAAGTAAATTGAGGAAAATGTAGTTGTGATCAGATGTCTAAAGATTATACCAGACATTTAACAAAAGTTACCAAATTATTAAAACACAATCAACTTATACAAAACAATATCAAAAAATAAAATAACATTTTTAAAAAAAAAATCATATTGAAGTGAATCTGATACTTGGTCAAAATTTATGTGTCATGATTAAAAGTAAATTCAGAAAATAGAATTTCTAAAAATTGTATTGAATGTATTATTTCTCATCTCAAAATTTCACTTATAAAATAAAATATTTAAGCTATTTGTAATGAAACAAAATATTTTTTTGTTAGAAGAGTAACTATTAACCAATTCGATTAATTCTTTCAAGTAATTCATACTTTAATATGCAATAAATAGTACTAATAAAAAATATTTCATAACAAATTTTCAGTTTGTGTGCATTTTATATATAAGAAGAAATATATGTAATAGTTTTATATAAAAATAAACACAAAATAGAAATATATCATTATGTATATAAACTGGATTATAACTTCAACACATTATAAATATTAATTTCAATGTCGAACATATGTAGAAATGTGCAATACTTCCATAATTTTTAAAAGCTAAACACCCTTTCTATTTAATTTATTTGAAACTTATTATATAAATATAAATTGAAGAATAAAATTTTTGGACAATTCTACAATTTATAGTTAAAATACTTGTTCTCTATCTAATTGATATTCAAAAAATTTGACAAGGTTTTGTTGCAATTCTTAAAAGCAAATAGAAAGCTATTTGCTTATTACAGCTAAAAATTTATTAAAATATGTAATGAATTAAAAATCCATGTTTTCACCAGTATCTTTTCATGTTCCTTCTAAAGCAAAACATTTTCTATTTAATAAGTAAATAGTATAAAAATATTATAATTTATAACTTATCTTTCATTTTAATTTTAGGCAGATTTTCAAAACAGAGCATGTTAGCTATCTTGCATACTCCCTTTTCAAATTGAATGTTCAATAACATTGCACTCAGGAAGCTACACAAGAGCTTATGAACAACATACCTTATAATTCTGATCCATGCTCAAGTGATGTGGATGACACCAGAGTTGGCAGCTCATTCTCCAAACTTCCAATTATGACTTGGGAAACTTTGACAAATTTCTCAAAAAAGCAGGCTTTCAGTGTCAAATGGACGATAGAAACAATACTTGCCACAACTTTATAACCATGACCCCTCAGCTAACATGTTGCATACCTTTTCTAAAAGAGTAGTTATTACTCTTTACCTGAAGAATAAGTCCACATTTTTCTTATCTTACAAGCATAAAGATAACATTTTAAAGATTTATTTTAAAATCTTCTGAACAAATTTGCAATTTTCCATGAAATAAGAGCTTTATCTTTTACAACCCTTCCTTCTAAATGTAGACTAGTTTAAATAAACATGATCTGTTGCTCTTTCTAATAATATTTTTAAAGCACAGAGAATCTGAATTAATATAAATATAAATTTAAAATTCAAACCAAAAAAATTAAAGTCAATTGCAGATTTATTATTCCAGAAATTCTATAACCCATAAATAAAAATATCAGCAAGCCAAATTGACTAAATTTTTTTTATAACAGTCTGCATTTTTGACAAACAACTTCAAAGAAAGACTAGATAAATTTTTAGAAAATTACTTAATTTTTTTTTTATAGATTTATTAATACATATCTTTAACTAATACTTTCTCACTTTATTGATTTTGTTTCTTATCCTTCCTCCTAAATCTGAATACCTATTTACCAACTTTGAGTAAAAACAATAATAAACCCAGTCATTTTTATATACAAAAATTAATTTCATATTATTTAAACAAATCATCAATATACGAAGAAAAAAAAACCCTAGATTTTCTAAGATTACTTCTTTGATTTTTTTTTTTAATAAAGTAATTTAACAGTAACATATATCCATATAACAATGTCCTCAGAAGGAAAATAATACAAACTTGTCAAGATATGTTTGCAAGTCTCATTTGAAAATGCATAAAACTTACATATCTTAAAATATGAAACTTAAAAATAATTCTAAACTTAGTGCAAAGTTGAAGTATTTTATTACCTTGTTGTTTCTTCAATGAATTAGAACTAATTACATTTAACTTTCAACTAAAAAATAATGCAGCTTTAAAAATAAAATAGTTTATCAGTGAAATGCATACATTAAGAAAGTGGTCTGCATATTTAATAAATTAAGATAATTTTAAACTAGTACATAATGGAAAGTGACACAAATCACTACTTTTTTTTTATAATAAAGTTATCATTAAACATTCATCATAAAATCAATAATGAACTATTTTAAATATTACTAACGGTTGAATGAACTTACAATTTTTTAAAGCTAACAAAGTAAGATAATAATGCAAATAAGGAAAGATGATTTAAAAAGGAAAATATAAATCAAATTGAACTGTTGCAGACCTCTGTGAGCTTTTTCAATATTATAATTACACTTAAAAAACACCATGAAAGAATTATAAATTTCTCTCATGCATTTGCATGAATTAAAAGCACATAAGATTAAATAGTCTTTACAATTTCAATAAAAAGTATTAACATTTTAAACAGTTTTATTTTAATGGATAAAATTCCATACAATTACAGTAACAATATATAATAGCAATTAGTATCAATTACAAAGGTAAATATAATACAACTTGGAGCAAGCAATATAAGATTGCAGTAAGACACATTGGAAGGGACTACCTAGAAACAAAAAAAACACACGTTTGTGAAGTATTTTGTGTTCATGAAATATTGACACATTATTCATGATTAAAAAATGTTATGTCAAAGACTATCAAAGTTGATACTTCTTCCAAAACATGAAATAATACAGAACATCTATCAGAAATTGTGTTCATCAACAATGATTTACAGAAAAAATAACTCTTCAAATATCCTATTTAAAAAGTTTGCATAGTTTTTCACTGACAAGTTGCATAGTGTTCAAGTATGTTCTATAAAAAGCATTAAAAAGTATCAAAAAAAGTTATTTTTAAGACACATCCTATTTTTTAGTAAAAAAGATAAAATTATCAGGGCTTTGTATTTTATAAAAATGTCAACCAAGTTTCATTAAATATGTTAAACTCATAAATCTAAAAATATTTAAATAAGAAAACAAAAATAAATAAAATAAGCAAACAGCTTTATATCTTATAAAATTATACTAGGAATACTCAAAATCATAAAGAGAAAAACAAATTATTTTCACCCATAATTGGACTGCAGGAAATTCTAAATTATAACGAAGTTTTACTCGTCTTGTGAAAATCTATTTTTATAAAACACAAGGAAAAAACCACGAGAATAGTTTCAATAATCAAATATCTAGAAATGCATTTTTGATTTTTATTGAGAAACTACATAGATATTCAATACTTCATGCAATTAAGTTATTGGAAAATAATCAGAACAGATAAATTATGTTCAGCGACACATAAAAATATTACACAGTACATAAAATTTCATGCGTATGTATTTAAAAGTTTAAAACAAACATGGCTTACTTCTTTCAACAATAACAAACTAACATTTTAAGTTTGAAATGTTAAAACAGGTATCTATTTAATCAAGCACACACAAAAAATTCTATTAATCATGTCTTCCATTTACTTGTGTACAAAATTTTAGATAATGTATCAAAAATTTTCTAACCCAAATTACAGAATGATTACAACTTATGGAAGAGAGCGTTATACAACATGAACAATGACCCAGGGTCAGCAAGTGGCAAAATTGTTCAAATGACAAAATACATACAAAAAAAAAAAAAGGATTGGTCTAGAAGAAATCCAATGCAAGCATAGACTTATTCATCACTAACTCTTTACTCCAGCATTAGCACCAATCAAAAGCTGAGCAATTACAAAATTTTTTAGATAACATAATACAATAAGATCGCTTTAATAGGCAAAAACTAAAACATCAATTCTCCCATTTCTGACATGATTTTAAATTTAAGGTATTTCAAAAATGGCAAGATTCATTTTAAGGCAATAGAAATTCAAACCTCCTTCAAATAGTAAGATCAAACTACATTTTTTTCATCCATTTGGAATTTTAAAATTTAAAAGACAATTTAAAAATTTTATTTTAAATTAAAAAAACAAAAACTTAAAAATTAAAAATTTTAATAAATAAATATGATAATTTTAATAAAAAAAATTTAAATTGAAAAACCAAAAACTTTTTTAAAAATTTAAAAAACCCTTTTTCAGCAAAAAACTTTTAAAAATTTTTTTCCCCCAAAGAAACAGTTTTAAAAATTTTTTCCCCGGTTAAATTTTTAAATTTTGCCTTTCCTTTTTTGGTTTTTAAAAATTCCCTTAGTAAAAATTTAACAAAACCAAAAGGGGAAAACCCCAGCCTTCCTTTTTTTCTTATTAACAAAAAAAAAATTAAAAGTCATTTAAAAGCTTTTGGTTAAAATTTTCCCAAAAAATTTAAAAAAAAAAAAAATTTTTAATTTATCCAAAGAAAAGGTTTAGCCCAAATTTAAATTTTGATCAGCTTATTAAAAAAAATTTTAAAAAAAAAAAAAAGGTTTTTTGTTTTAACAATAAAAAAAATTGTTTGGGGGAAAACCCTTTTTTAAAGTTTTTTCCAAGGAAAAAAAAAAATTCCTTTAAAAAAAGGGTTTAAAAATTTGTTTCCTTTTAAAAAAGTTGAAAATTTTTTGGGCCTTTTTCAAAAAAATTTAAAACAAAAAATTTTTTCTTTTTTAACTTGCAGAGTTTTTTCGTGTCCGTTTAAAAAACTTCTCTAACACCTTCTTTAGTTTTAGCCGAGCATTCCAAATACCCATATGCATTGATTTTTTCTGCCATTGAGCGCCCTTCTTCAGGTGTCACAGGCTTCTGCTTCATCTTAGCCAATTCGCAAATTGTGACTTGATCATTTCTCAGATCCTTCTTATTCCCAACAAGAATAATGGGTACATTCGGACAGAAATGTCTGACCTCCGGGGTCCATTTCTCAGGAATATTTTCTAAGCTATCAGGACTATCAATACTAAAACACATGAGGATGACATCAGTATCTGGATAAGAGAGAGGCCGCAAACGATCATAATCTTCTTGGCCAGCAGTATCCCATAAAGCCAACTCAACTTGTTTCCCATCCACTTCAATATCAGCTACATAATTTTCAAACACAGTTGGAACGTAAACTTCAGGAAATTGATCTTTACTAAAAACAATGAGAAGACAAGTCTTACCGCAAGCTCCATCGCCAACTATGACGAGCTTCTTTCGAATAGCAGCCATCGTTTAACACTGGAATATAACTCTAACGATAAGCTGGTGAATGTTGTCTTCACTCTTAATTAATAGTTCATTGGATATAAACGAAGCAAACCAAACAAACGTGGTAGGAGTGCAAAAATTTTAAGTTCTAGTGACGGTTGATTAGAAGAAAACTTATCCGAAAAAGAACTTTTATCTCCAATAAGACACAAAACAATCCGCCCAAGGTTAGAAATGCAAACTATGGCGTCCAAAATTGCAGATAGTTATTGAAAAGATCCGGTTCGAGATTACGTGGCAGAAACGCAAATGATCATGCGCTTGAATTCGTATTCAATTAAAAAGTTATAAAAAACTTTAAGAAGAAACTGGGATGAATTTTCGACGATTAATTATTACAAAAAGCAGTTCTCGAGATAAAGAACTTAAAAATTGAATGATTCGAGTTATGAGCAACAATTAAAAATAAGTTAATATTGTATAACAGGGAAACCAACGAAAGACCACAGTCTTAAAAACAATTTAGTGCTTAGCATGTTAATAAAGTATGTGAATAGCTTTAAGAAATCAAAATATATTTAAATATTTTCTAAAATTTATGGGAAGGAAATATAGTTACTTTTAGTCTTTAAAAAATTAAATATAGTTATTATATGATACAAAATATAGCTCACAGCTAACCTTTAAAATATTATTAAATTTTTGTTAGAATCTAAAAATTTTTACCCCGAAAAAAAAAAATAAAAAAAAAAAATTTTAAAAATTTTTAAAAAAATTTTTTTTTTTTGGGGGGGAGGGAAAAAACCCCCCCAAAAAAAAAAAATTTTTCCCCCCCCAAAAAATTTTTTTTTTTTTTAAAAAAAAAAATTTTTTTAAAAAAGGAAAAGGGGAATTTTTATTTAAATTTTTTTTTTGGGTTTTTTTGGGTTTTTTAAAAATTTAAAAAAGGGTTTTTTTTTTTTTAAAAAAGTTTTTTTTTAAATTTTTTTTTAATTTTTTTTAAACCCCCTTTTTTTTTAAAAAAAAATTTTTAAAAAAAAGGGGTTTTCCCCCCTTTTTTTTTAAAAAAAAAAAAAACCCCCCCCCCCTTTTTTTTTTTTTTGGGTTTTAAAAAAAAATTTTTTTTGGGGGGAAAATTTTTTTTTAAACCCCCCCCCCCCCAAAAACCCCCCCCCCCCCCAAATTTTTAAAAATAAACCAAAACCCTTTTTTTTTAAAAAAAAAAAAAAAATTTTTTTCCCAAAAAATTTTTTTTAAAAAAAAACCAATTTCAAAAAAAAAATTAAAAAAAAATTTTTTTCACAAAAAAAAAGGGCCCCCTTTTTGTTTTTTTTTTAAAAAAAAAAAAAAACCCAAAAAAATTTTTAAAAATTTTTTTTTTTTTTTAAAAATTTTTTTTTAAAAAATTTTTTTTCCCCCCCCGGTTTTAAATTTTAAAAAAAGGGAAAAATTTTTTTTAAAAAAAAAAAATTAAAAATAAAAAAATTAAAATTTTTTTTTTTTAAAAAAAAAAATTTCCTTTTCAAAAATTTAAAAAAATTTTTTCCCCCCGGGAAAAAAGGGAAAAAAAAAGGGGGGGAAAAATTTTTCCCCAAAAAAAAATTTCCCTGCAAATAACCCCCCCCAAAAAAAAAAAAGGGGGGTTTTTTTTAAAAAAATTTTTTTAAAAAAAAAAAAAAAATTTTAAAAAAAAAATTTTTTTTTTTTAAAAAAAACCCCCCCAAAAAAAAAAAAAAAGGTTTAATTTGGTTAAAAAAGGGGGCATGGGGGCCCTTTTTCCCCCCAAAACCCCCCAAAAAAAAAAAAAAAAAAAAAAAGGTTTTTAAATTTTTTTTTTAAAAAATTTTTTTTTTTTAAAAAAAAAATTTTTAAAAATTTTTTTTTATTAAAATTTTTTAAAAAAAAAAAATTGGGCCCCCCCCCAAAAAAAATTTTAAAAAAAATTTTGGGGTTTTTTGGAAAAAATTAAAATTTTCCGGGGAAAAATTTTCCCCCCCCCCCCAAAAAAAAAAAAATTTTTTAAACCCGAACCCAAAGGTTTTTTTTTGGGGGTTTTTTGGGAAAACCGGGCGGCATTTTTTTTGGGGGGGGTTTGGGGAAAAATTTTTTTTTTTTTTCCCCCCAAAAAAAAAAAAAAAGCCTTTAAAAATTTTTTTTTTTTTAAAAATTTTTTTCCTTTTTTTTTAAAAAAAAAACTTTTCCCTTTTAAAATTTTTTTTTAAAAAGAAAAAAATTTTAAATTAAATTTCCCCCTTTTTTGGGGGGGGGAAAAATTTTTTTTTTAAAAAAAAAAAATTTTTCCCCCCCAAAATTTTTTTTCCCCCGGGGGGAAAAATTTTTAAAATTAAAAAAAGGGCCCCTTTTAAAAAATTTTTTTCCCCCTTTTTTTTTTAAAAAAGGGCCCCAAAAAAAAAAAATGCCCCTTTTTTTTTTTTTTTTTAAAAAAAACCTTTTTTTTTTTTAAAAAAAATTTAATTTTTGGTTTTTTTTAAAATTTTTTTTTTGCCCCTTTTTTCCCCCCGGAAAACCCCTTTTTTTCCCCCCAAGGGAATTTTTAAAAACCTTTTTTTTTTAAAAAGGGCCCCAAAAAAAAAAATTTTTTTAAAAACAATTTTTTTTTTTATAAAAAAAAACAATTTTAAAAATTGCCGGGTAAAATTCCGGCATGCTCCCAGCCATACAAAGCTTGCTTGTGAAGGATGGGAATGAAATAGTTGATCTGGATCCTACTAGTGCTTGTTCAGTTTGTTTTACAACCTTGTTTGAGTCATAATTTGCTTGTTGAAGCTGCAACCCAATAAACTTCAAAATCAAGCTGCACATAAATTTGTAAATCATGAAATTATAAAAAACTTCAACTGAATGCTTTAAATTGTTAACAGAGGTATTCGGAGGTGATTGCATGTCACATAGCCAACTTTTTAAATGGCACAAATGATTTGCGGATGATCGAGAGGTTGTTGAAGATAATGAATGTTCTGGTCAATCTATAAAATCAAGAACTGGTCATGCTTATCGTTTTTGTTTGATATTAATGGCATCACACATCATTATTGAATAGGTACCTTAAGACCAAATGGTAAAACAGCAGTACCATACTAAGGTCCTGAGAGAGTGAGGAATAAAAGGCCAGATCTGCTGAGCAACAACATGTGATTTTGCACCAAAACAACGACCTGCTGCAAATTGCACTCTCTGTCAAACAGTTTTTGGCTGACAAATGCATTACTGTGCTCAAGCATCCACTGTACTTACCAGATCTTTCACCAGACAACTTCTACCTGTTTCTTAAAGTCAAAAATGCATTGATGGGAACACATTTTCTGTCTGTAAAAGAGTTGAAGGCAAAAAAGCCAGACTTACTAAAGATGGTGACACTTAATGAGCCACAGTACTGCTTTGAACGGTGGAAAACTCATATACAGCTATGTATTGGTAGGGAAGGGGTGTATGTTGAAAGGGACTAAAAGATATTTGTGTATTGTTTTCAATAAAGTTAATTTTTAAGATTAGTCCGATTTTTTAACCGTCACATATATTTGTAAAGGAAAAAATTTATTTTAATATTTTCTAGGTTTTCATATATTTTTTATTGAAAATAAATTTTTGTTCTATTCAAAGATATATTATTTAAATTTTGTTTTGAAACACAGAATTATACATTTTATATTATAAGTTTCAATATAATCATGATTGCTTAGAATTTTGTTCAATTCTAACCAGAGGGGGTCATAATGAACCACCTGATTTTGGCCCTCCCTCCAAATTTAAAAATTATTATTTCATTGAAAGCAATGAACTGTTGTAGCCCTATAACAAACATTTATCAATCAATTTCATTAAAATTTAAGGAAATAAATTATGCCCCTCTGCAGTGACATTAAATGTAAATACTAATACTTTATATTAAATGAAATATGTTGAAGGAGTCCCCAATACAGAAAAACAAGCTGTTTTTTCCTCAATTGACAAATATTTGAACTAGAATTTTATAAAATTTACTAACAACAACTTAGAAAATTTTTCCATGCATGGATCTCATACATTTCACTTTACCTAGTATTTTAAAATGTTTTGCATACCAGCCATCTGTAAGTGTTTTTTAAATATCTGTAATAGATTATTTAATTTTAAGTACTTTTTTGGTGCTTTTCCATTTCAGCCATATCATTCAGTGTTAAATTGGTGCAAAGAAATATAAAAAAAGAAAGCTAAAAAAATATAATTCAATAATTTATTTCATTTGGGAGATATTTTCAACAAGAAAATATTATTTGCTTTTGTTATGCATTCATCCAAAAAACGTAATGGTGAAAGAACATTAAGCTATTTTAGGTTTTGTTTTGTGATTAAGCTTTTGTTAATTTTTAAGGTTTTGTTGTTTCCAACAATTTTAATTGTACGATATGAAGCTAAAAATTGTCACTTTTCTTCATCAAGAAGCAAATTAGTGATACCTAGTGCCAAAAAGAAAAGTGAAATGGTATAGTTTAAACAGAAAATACTGTAAAAAATCTGGCGTATAATGCATACTTTTAACACAAAATAAGATCAAAATTTAAGGGTGCTCGTTATGCGCTGGGTATAAAAATGATGGCTTTAAAAATAAAAGATTAGAATATGAAAAAAAATTTGAAACACATACTGAAATACTGTTTATTTAAAAGAAATGACATGCCTTATGAACTAAAAGAGCTGTAATTCTAGAAGTATACTGTTTTTCAAAAGTTTGGGATAATATCTCGAATAAATGACTACAAAAAATAAGAACATTGTATACTATCATTTCAGATTCCTTCATAAAGAAAGGGGTGTGTGTTATATGGCGTATATACCTTAAACTAAAAAAAAAATGCAGCTTGAAAGTATAAGTGCGCGTTATACGCTGGATTTTATGGTAACTGTGTTGTATGGAAAATTTAAAATGTTAAATTGTCAAAAGTGAAATGACAGTAATTTCATAGTAAACTGAAACGTGAAACTTTTGTCATATTTTAAAACTTATTTTGATATTTATTTCACTTCTAGGTTCTGAAGAAACAATTTTTCCTGTAAAGTTTTGCTTGGCTGCCAAATATTTTGTTTAGACCATACACTTGAATTGTATGGATGTTTCCGTACTTGATAGCTGAAGAAAGGACATCTTATAAACAAGTAAATATGTCTATAGATTAAAATATTAGGAATTAATAGAGTGAAAAAATAATTGAAATGATTTTATTAAATGAAAAGATTTTCACAATTTAAGTATTACTTAGGGTATTTTTCATTTTTATATTTAATGAAAAAAAAAATGATTTGATTTGATTTCTGTAACATTTTGATTTTAAATAATGGAAATTCTTTTTCTTTTGTTTATTCTTAAATGCTGTGTATTAATTTTGTTTTTGGGAGGTCCCCCCATTTCTAACAACTAAACTTTAATATGATCTTGATCTTCATATCACTTTAATAACTAAATCAAAATTAGTTAAAGGGATATGTTACATTTGATCTCGGATGTGATGTATAATCATCAGTGGTCAGTAGCATAATGTATACCCAAAGTCTGACTGACGCCTAATATCACTTGGGGCCTCTAATAATCTCTGTTATGCTGCTGTCAGTGGTCGATTCTGTCTAGAAAGTAATTCAAATTTTAATTGTCATACGGCTTGAAATATTTTTTTGATATTTACTATTTTATTTTCCTTCTAAAAGAAAATAAATATCTACAAGCATTAATTCTAACGCTTAAATTTGCTCTGGTAGACTTCCAAACCATTGCTGAATGATTTAACGCGGTGCTTTGCAATTTTTTTTTGTAAAATTGAAATAATTAAATTTTTTCAAAATTAAAGTAGATATGCCATTTTGTTCACTTAAGAGCACTTAAGTCCAATTCAAGCCATATTGCAAAACAATGTTTTTGGCCATCAAAAACCTAATGAGTAATAAAAACCACCAAAGAGTATTTTAACATTCTTTACTCATTTAAATACAATTAATTTAGGAATTATTCGTGGTAAAAATAAATACAATTGTTGAAAATGTTGAATACAATGTTTGAAATTCTAAACAAATTCTCAAGATGCTCATCTAATAATTTGACTGTAGTTTTATGCATGTTTCATGCTTGAAAATATTGTTCATAAATGTTGAGGCTTCTGATTAGCAGTAACATAATTAAAGAGACATGGACAATTTTTTTTTAATTGACTGTCACATAGTAGTCATTTGAATTTCATTTGAAAATAAACATATATGTTTGTGTACATTTAGACCAATAATAAAGTTTCATTTGTATCAAAATTTAATTTTTTTTCGTAAATCTTGAAACCTATTTTAAAATTCCTGTAAAAAAGCTAGGCTGTGTCCTACCTTTGTTTGCAGGACAAGATATAGCATAAAATTATTTTTAATGTGATTTGCATAGTTTCATTTTGATCAGTGTTGTTGTTTGAAATATTATATTTTTATATCAGTTAATTTTCCTCTGGAAGATGCATTTTAAACTAATTTAAATGAATGGTATTGAAAAGTCCAAAACTGAGAAGAGACTATGAAATTTCTTTGGAGTTCCAAACGAGATCCTGTTGTAGGGTTAGTACTGCAAATAAAAGTTGCATTGAATTGTCCTGTGTAATCTCACCCTGAAGCTATTCTGATATTAGATGTAAAAACTAGGCTCTGAAGTTGGTTGCATCAAAAAATATACTTGGATGCATTCAGTTGACTTGCCATTTTGGATATATGTAGCTTAATCATTGTGTTTTTTACATAAATTTGTCATTTACAAGCTGTCATTCCTTGTTTAGCAATTTTATAAGTGATGGATATCAATAAACTACATTTAGGCTGTTGCATTTTGTTTCCAAATGAAAAAAAAAAATGCTGCTTAAACTATGGCATTGATTAATTTGACTTTTGGACAAATATTTTGTGAGTCATTCACTGATAAAAAAAGTGGTTTGCAAGATTTTATGGTAGAAATTTTAGTATTGAGGACAATCCATGTCCAGGAGTAGTAAAAAAATTTGAAAATGATGAACTGAAAGTTTTGTTAGATAAAAATCCATGTTAAATTCAAGAAGAGCTTGCAGAACAGGCTGGAGTTATTTATTGAGCAATATCACTTTGATTACCTGCAAAAGGTTAGTAGAAGGAAAATGGGTTCCTCATAAATTGAAGGAACAAAACAAAAGTGAGGACTTAAATTATTTGTTTTTGTTATAATACTTAAGAGAATATGTAAAGTAATTCCTTTTACTATATGAATTTTAAAAATAATTGAACATATAAAAATGCTTAAAATTTTTTAAAAAGCCTGTTTTTTCTAACCTGTTTGCTCAAAACAACGGTTTGAGTTTGAGGGTAGAAGCCTGAAGAATAAAAAAACTGATGCTCATAATTAGATTTATACTCATTCTTTTTTTTTTTAAGATCATCCTATGAACACTTAGAAAATATAAAAATACTTTGAATAGATTTAGGGAAAAATAGGGTGGGGCATAAAAAATTTTCTGTGCATAAAATGGCTCTGTTAATGAGGCAGCTTTTGAAGTTTTAAGTTGAAATTCTAAAATACTTATGGGAACAGAAATATTGGAGCTTCAGAAACTTTAATCTCTTGGGATAATACTTACAGGAATAGAATTAAATATGATAAAGAAAAAAATATTGCATTGTTTAAGAATTATTTTAAAATTATGTTTACATACTCTCATACCATCTCGTATACTTTTGGCATTTTATTATTTATTATACACTATATGTAAGTATAAAATATTTAGTCTAAAATATATACATACCATGAATTTCTAAAGTAAAATTTAAACTGTTCTTTTTATTAAAAAACTAATCAATATTTCAGATGTTATAAGAATTTATTTAAGTAATATTGGGAAGTAAATTGTTTGTTAGTTTTGCTATTTAACACATTAATTTTCATTATTTTTAATATGTTTCAGTTTTAATTTCTTTCTCAATATATTATTTACAAACATTATTAAATTTTATTATGCAATTCTGCTTTGTGTTTATTTTTAGATTGAAGTTTTTAAAAATTTTATCTAAAAACTGCTTTGTATTCTTCTATTTAGATAAAATCTGATTTTGTGGAGAATTTTTTGCATTATCTCTTGGTGACAGTATTTCATCTTTATGCATCCTGAAATAAAATGATGAAAGTAAGTTGCTTGCTTGAATGCTGATTTGGTAAAAAAGTATATTTTGTGGTTAATTATACAATAATGTATAAAATGCTCCTAAACTTACGAAATTTAATCATTCTAAAATTTAAAAAAAAAATTTCAAAATATTTTTATTATTTGGTTTGAAATATGTTATCATTCCTTTTATTATGGTATAAAAAATGAATTCAAGTTCAAAAATTTAAATTAAATTTTAATTGAATAAAATAAAATTTATTTTGCAAAATCACATTTCATTCATGTCTTTTTGATAAAGAAATGTTTGAAATTAAAAAAAAAATTAAGACAATTGTATATTTTATTCTAGAGATAGTGAATGAAATATGCACTTTATCATTCGTTTTATGTGTTTCTAGTTTATAAAAATCTTGTATTTTCAACAGATTTTATTTTTGTTTTTAATCAAAAAATTAAATGGAATTAACTTTAACTCAGTTGTAGGTTTTTTTTAATTTATAGTAAAAAAAATAAATTCTCAGTATGATATAGTTTCAAAGAAATTTTATGATTTTCTATTGATTATTTATTTTCATAAATTCTCATCAATTTTTGTAAATGGATTTTTTTTTATGCTATAATTGAATGTTTTCAAAATCATATATTGAAGATTATTAAATTTATATCAATATTGAAGATTATTAAATTTTATATCAAACACATACACACATATATATGAATTCACATTGTTTACTTTAAAACAGGAGTGTCCAACACGTGGGATGCCAGTACGTAAGTTGTAACCCTCTGGCTCTTTTTTTTAAAAAATTTTAAATCTCAGGTTTTTAAAGTTCTTTCATTTTGAAATTTATTTGAGGGGAAATATATGTATAAATATACAATATATTTGCCTGTTCTTGTTTTAAAATAAATCCTTTTTGATAATAGAAGTGTCCTTTAGATTAAAATAGATGTATATTTTATCAAACAGTTACATTTGATTTTTCTATAATAAATTTTTTAATAAATTCTGAATTGCACTATGCATATCCTTTACTATGGATGGTACATGATTGTCTGTGTGTGTGACTTTCATTTCTCCTCCTCCTTTTCTGTTTGGAGTGCCCAAAAAGCAAGAGGTAATCAGAGATGTTTTTTAAAGTTTAAAAAAAAATATTCAGGACAGTTAAGATAAAGGGCAACATATATTTAATTGTTTGTGAATGACAGCACTATCAAATTTCAACAATGAGTAACAAAAGATCAATTCAAAAGAAACACCGTAATTTTCAAGAAAATGGCAACTGTAATATTTTAAACATTTATTTGATCATTTGCATTATTATATTATATAAACATTATTATATTATCTATGTCTGTATACATTAAAAACAATAATAATTCATTCTTTTTTAAATTTTCACTCCAATAAATGTTTGTTTTTTTTTGTTTCCAGATCTGATATAAAGATACATAAGTTTGTGCGGCCTGTGAGATTATAATGTTTTTCTGAAGTGGCCTGCAAGGTCATTTGGGTTGAATACCCCTGCTCTAAAATATATTTTTTCTATTTTTTTTAATTTTGAAAACTATTTCTAAAAAATTAAAATCATCTGCTTTTTTAATTCTAAAATATTAAATCAATTGATTTTGATTATAGGAATGGGAATATTATTAGTCACTTTGCTCTAGAGATATGAATGTTTATATCCAATTTCTAATCAAAACAATGTTAAATGTATCTATGTATTCTAATCTCAAATAAAAACTTCTCTTTGTAAGTTGCCCAAAAGTACAAATTTTAATCAACCATCAATATACTTTAAATGATATATTTTATTTTCAATTTAAATATTCAGGGAATCAAATTTTATAGATAATTTTTTTTTACGGAAACCTTGGATATTATTGTTTTGTTCGTATAAAAAATAAGTATCTAGTGCTGAGGAACGAATGAAACTGAATCACTCTCCCCTCTACTAGAAAAAAATGTTCCAATTCCCTCATCTTCCATAATATTTAACTACCAAATATTAAAATATTGTTGCACATTATCTGTACCTGTTTTAAAAGTTGATTTATCCTTAAATAATTGTGAAGTCGAAACTAATTTTAAAAAAACCCTTCAGATCTAATAATTGTTTTAAAACTAATGAAATGATGAAGACTGGTCGTGCCTCAACATTTTATTAATGTTGATTTCCAATTTAATTAATATCAGCCACAAACGCCGTATTTAGTGAAATCAGGTCCTTTTCTTATACAATAAGTTACTGCACTGAATCTACACCCATGGACGTTTAGGCATATTTAGTTGTAACATCTCTCCTAATTAATCTAGAACCACAGAACTTTTTCTGTGTAACTATGGAAAATGATTAAAAGTCACAAAAATTTTTTAAATTCCCTGGAAAAATGCAGAAAGGAGAACACACTAAACAGGCTTTAGTGTCCAGTTGACACCAACAGACATTCTTGTGTTAAACCAGTAGGTAGGTATCGCTGCCCCCCCCCCTTCGCCATTTGACTCCTGTCCCACTACTTTTCCTCTGACAGATGTTCGGAAAGATGGTCCTTGTTGGGAACCTATGATCTAGTATGTAGAGGAAAGACTTTTGTAATCTAAAAATTGTATACATATTTTGGCTAAAATTATTTGTCAATCCTGTAAGGCTATTTATATTTTTTTATTGGGTTTTTGAAAAGGGGGCTGAAAAATTACTCTTTGTAATGAAAGCTATATTTTTCTTTTAAAAGTTTTTAAAGGTAATCCTTTTTTTAAAAGTAAATTTTTTGAATAGAAATTTTCTTTTTTAAATTCTTTATTTTAAGCTTTTTTGAAAAAATTTTCAAAGGTTTCATTTTAAAACAAGCCAAAACAAATTGATTTAGAAAGAAAAATAAACTTTTTTTTTCAAATCTTTTAATATAAAGTTTTTTGAAATATTTACATTTATTTTTGGGCATTTCATACCCCAATAATTCAAATTTCTAAATTTGAATTTTCTTTAAATTTTTTTAAACTCCTTTTTAAAAGTATTTTTTTTTTTTCAAAAATTAAAAGTTTTAAAATTTTAAAGAATTTTTAATTAAAAAAATTTGAATTTTACCCAAAAATTTTTATATTTAAAAACAGTTAAAAATCAAGAAAAATAATTCTTTTTGTAATTTTTATTATGAAATCTTTTTTTTTTTTTGTTTGTTTTTGGTTTTTTTGGTTTTTTGGTTGTTGGGATGTTGTTTTGTTTTTTTTGAAATTTTTAAAAATTTTTAAAAATTTGTTCTTATTTTAGTGAAAATAATTATTAAAAAGGTTAAGAAAAAAAGAAAAATTTTTTTTAAAAAAATTTTATTGATTTGAATTGTTGTTTTTAAAAAGGTTAAATTTTAAGAATTTTTTTAGAATTTAAACTTCTCAAATTTTTTTGGGGTAAAATTTTTAATATGTGTTTCAGGGAAAATTTTTTAAAAAAAAATTTTTTGTTTAAAATTTTTTTAAAAAGGTTTAAAAAGGATTTTTATTCATAGGTAAAAAATTTTTAAATTAATTTTTTAATAAAGGGGAAGTGCAGTTTTATTTCTCCCATTTAAAATTATTCAATTTCTTTTATTGATAGGATTTCTATTTTTTAAAAAATTTTTTTAAAAAAAAAAAAAATTAATTTTTTCTATTCCTTATTCAATATGGTTCTGTGGTGCACTTTAATATCAAGTTATATTCATAAATGTTCCAGGATTAGGCCTGATGATTGCATAAGAGGATCCACCATCTTAAGCACATGATGTAGTAACTATTCCTTCATAATTTTTTATATGTCTTTTGTGTAATCCTTATCATTTGTTAGGAAATTCAAACTTGTGACAATTCAAATGTCTCAATACTATGGCAGCATTTTTTTTCAAGATAATATAAATAATCCATTTGTTTCATTGTAGGTATGATAAATATTAAATATTTGATTCTCAAATGCCATACTAATTGTTGCCTTCATAAGAGAGCCACTCCTTTGTGTTTCATTTTTTTAATTGCATACTTATTTTTAAATCCTTAATCTCTAAATTTTGATTCTTTGAGTCAAAAATTTCAAATTTTTTTCATCACTAAATCAAATAATCCTTAAATTAAATCTTTGTTATGGTGCTTTCTGTCAAAGTGTAGATACTTACTCTGGTTTGCTTTAGATCTGAATAAGTTTTTTTTTCACAGAATCCTATTATATAACCTTATCCATTTTAATATTCACTCTTACAATATTTCCTGATGTTTGTAAAATGACTTGCAATATTTTTACAGCATTTGCAGTTGGATTTTTGTTGACCTTTTGTATTTTTATTCACGCTTTAGTAAGTCATGATTTTACTGTTCTATGAAAATTCTTACTCCTTTTATTCTACTGGGCAATGGCCTTTTCTCCTATATCACACATTTTTCCTATTTGAATTTCTTGTTTCTCTCTTTTTTTTTAACGATCTTTGTTTGCCTATAGTAAAGTTCTTGAATTTTTTGCAGAAATTAATACAGAAACAAAATGTATTTTAAGTATTCAAATGAGTTAAAGATTCTGTGAAAAAAAGCAGTGATATCTCTTTGAAAATTATAGAAGTTAGAAGAGAAGACTTATCAGTGTATACTTTTTTTTATTCATAAAAATAAATGTATTTTTTCATTAAATGAATTCTTCCTTCTTATATTTACAGTTTAGTCTTACAAAGGAAACAACTTTACTTATAATAATTTATCATGAAATGTTACTTTATTAGAGGTCAATTATGTATTTGTAGTAAAATATTTTCGGTTATGAAAAATTGCTTTGTTTTTTTTCTATCTCATTAGATTAACATTTTAGGAATTTAATAGGTTCTCCATACAACTATAAATTTCAAAAGTAAACCATAATAGTAATTGTATCTAAGATTTTTGTCATTTTATTTATATATTTATTTAAAAATGTTTCAATATTTTTTAAGATGTATTTTTTGAGTAGTGACTGTTAAGCACTTTTCCCTCATTTGTCTATTGTTATTGATTTTGTTCAGAGATGGTGCCATGGTTGTTGAACTTAACACATGAATTCAGTTTGTATCCTGAGAATGTTTTGATTTTCGCTAAACAACAACATTCTTTTTCTTTTTATCCCTTCCTATTTTGCTTTAATACTCCCATTTTAAATACTTGGATATAAAAATGTTTTTAATGAATTTATTTTTAAAATTTTTATTCTTGTTCAGTTAAACCAGAGATTCCCCTTTTTGGGTTCCGAAAAACCATTTTTACCATTTTTTTAATTTTTTGGAAGTAGCCCCTTGCTTGCCTAATATTAAATTTTTTGCAAATTTATTAATTTTAACGTTTTTTTTGAGAGGGGTTTAAAAGGACCACTTATTTTAAAAAAGATTTAAATTTCTTATTTTAGTGAAGTAAAATTTTTTAAAAAAAAAAAAACCCCCCTTGTTAAAAATTAAAATTTAATCAATAAAAAAAACCCGGATCAAAAAAACAAATTTTTTTAAATAAAAAAGGAATAAATCTGATGCTTCAATAATAAATTTTTAACATTTGGCATCAATCTCGCCAGGTTTAACCCTAAATCTCTTTCGTTAGAAGTGTCCAACCTTCTTCTTTTTTTATTATGGAAATTGTGCTGAAACTCCTTCTCACTTAGAAAAAATTAAAAATGTTCTCACATTACTCCATAATTTGGGATAAGTAACAAGTATGTCTTTTTAGAGCCCAAATTGCTAACTTTTGTTTCTTAACTTTAAGATCTTCAATAGAGCCTATTCCAATCAGTTCCTCTTGTAATATGACATTCGTTTGTTTTCTTGTATGTGATTATATGAATTCATGTATTTTAGTTGTTTTTACTTGTGCCACCTGATAGACAGTAACATTAGATCAAGGCCCACGAAATTCATTGTGGCAAAGGGCTAACCACAAACCGGTTGAGCTCATTGTCTACTGTAGTATTACCATAGTCACAAAGCATTCTCAAGCCTAGTTTCAAAATAAGAATCAAGAGAATTTAAATGTTGAATGGTTAAAATGTCGTTTTTTCCTGGCAGATTGTCTGTGGACAAAATTTTTAAACTGGGGGAAAATTAAGCCCAAAGTCCAATTATTTATAATTCCCTTTTTTGCTTAATTCTGGCAAGAAATGCTGAAATGATTGTACTTGTTTTAATAAAATGTAGGCTGTCTCATTAAATTTAGGAAATAAATCTGTTAAGTAGCTAAAATCTAATTTCCATATAATTAAATTTTCTTTTAAAATTTAAGTCATGATCTGGTTTAATGAGAGCCAGTATCGTTTATCTCCATTTACGCCTCATGAACCCCTAAGTTGTTTTTTCGCTTGCAGGCGATATAGATCACTTTGGAAATTACTGTGTTAAATCATTCTTTACAATCTATAAATTTAATAATTTTATTGATTCTTGTAATCTGTCTATATGTTTTAGGTAAAAATACAAATTTGAATTTCTTTTCTCTGGTTTCCTTCCTCTTAATTTCACTGTCCTGTGGAAACCAGCATATTTTATTATTTTAATCATTGCTTTTTGAATCAATCCATTTTTTTTACATGAATAGTTTACAGCATAGGTTTCCAACCTTTTTTGAACTGGCCCCCCTTTTCTAGTGAATATTTCCATACCGCCCCCCTCCCACTCCAGAGAAATAAGAGCATACATGATACATGGTGAAAACACAAATTAAATTTTTAAAAAATATTCTATTACTAATAAAATATATTTTATTAATTTAGTTTTATTCTAAAGTCCCCCATTTTTTTTACTTGCGAATCTGAAGCTGCTATTGCCACAAATATACAATTTTAAATACATACAATCAACATAAGGTAACCAGTATTAAAGTTTACTTTTGTTAGTACATAATCAGCATGTTTTTTTTAGACTATATTTGGTTAATCTGCCCAAGTCCCTCTATACTATCTCAAAACTCCCTAATTTATTCTGGGTCTTTTACTGCCTCCCTGAAAGCCTCAAGCACCCACAAGGGGGCGTTATTGTCCACATTGAGAACCTATTGTTTACAGGAAAAAAGGAAGACATATGTATCAAAATTACATGAAATTAATTTTGCGATTAGATCCAGAAATTAACTTATATTGATTACTTTACATTCTCAAATAACTAATATTAACTGTTTTCTAGAGCTGTGAGTCAAGTATCGGTCAGTTGGTTGTTTTAAAAGTTATAATGCTACACAAAGCAGAATATACAATCCTTCCAAGTTCAACAACCTCTTCAATTTTTAAACCAATATTTTCGTCATTTGACTGTGGTTCAAAATTATGGGTACCTCTCGTATTGCCTTAAAAGTGTAACGTTAATCAAAACAATGAATCAACTTTTTAAGCTGAGGTGTGTTTATTACTTGAAAGTATGATAATTTGATAAAAATTGCAAGAATGTCCTACAAACATATTTTTCTAAGAGAATTCTCACAAACTTTATGTATTATATTGCTAGCAAAGTGTATGGTGTAAAACGCTTATTGTTATGATAAATAATAAAAAGAGTAGTTATATCGCACAACTTTCCATAGTAACGAAAGTGTAACCACATTTAACCTCTATTTAAAGTATGTGTCTACCCCAAATTTGCTGTTTTGGTGAAAATTTTCAAAATTTCTTTTATGCTTTTATTTTATAACCCATACATTTAAGATTCTAAAAACACTATTTTTGTTTCTACAATATTTAGAAGCAAAGTTATAGCATAATTAGTAAACAGGAAATCGAGTTTACAAAACCGGATGTAGATAGATCCCTACACAAAATATTTTTAAGATATAGAATTGGAAATTTTAAAACATGTTTTATTTAGTTCTATCTGTGTTATGAATCAAAATCTAATCTATGTGTATATATTTATGTACTTTATTGCTTTTTTAGGGAAAAAAATCATTAATTTTTTAAAAAATTGTGTTTTTGCATAAAATTTAGCATATTTAAAATTTTCAAAAGTATTACAAATCTTTTAATTCCTAACACATGTAAAGATGTTATTCTCGTATTGTATAAATATTATTTGATTACATTTATTAAAATTTTGTGTAACTGCTATTTATCTTTAAAATTTCACTAAAAACGACAATTGTTATAGTCTATAAAACTCTCCAGAAAACCATAAAAGGTGTAAAAAAAGTCTGAATTAGTTAAACATGAAGCTAAGGAGATCTTGACCTATAAATATGGTAAGTTTAAAAAATGTACAATTAGTAGAAAATTTTTTGTACTGTATTAAAATCTTTAAATGCATTTTCTGAGAAACTCTGTCTTTCAATTATTTGCTTCATGGTAAAGTTCACTACAGGATTTATTTTTAAGATTTTAAATTGAAATTTTCTTTTTTATTATTTAGTTTTTTCTCTAGTATAGACTATAATCTAATCTGTGTATGTATTTATGTATTTTATTGCTTTTTTTGTGAGAAAATAACAGTTTTTTGTAAAAAATTGAATTCCTGTATAAAAAAAATGACATATTTTAAAAACTTTCAAAAGTATTACAAATCTTATAGCTTTAAGCACAGATAAGGATGCTATTTATGTGCGGTAGAAATATTATTCGAATATATTAATTATATAAAATTTTCAATACAAGGTTTACTGTATCTGCAATATTTCACTTAAATTTCACTCAGAATTCCCAGTATATCCAAAATTATTTTTAATTTTGTGGAAATTGTACTTGAATTCCTAAGTTTATGCCCCATTACAAATGAAAAATTGTTTATTTAGTTGAAAATTTTTACATATTTTAAAAAAATGCTCCGAAGGTAGTCACATACACTACTCTAGAGCATACAAATATTCTGTTCTAAAACAATAAGAAATTTTTCCTGCACTGTTTAAAGAAATAATAAATTGAAAAGTTAAAAAAATTTCATTTAAAAACTATAAAATTAACCAATAAAGCTGTTTTTGTTAAGTGTATTTAATACATAAATTTATTCTAAAAAGCTTCAAATACAAATCATATAAAATGTACAGGGAAAAAAGACAATCTCATGAGTCGCTTGCAAATTTATGTTTCAATTTCTAGATTTGTAGTTTCTAAAGTATGTTGAGCAGCTAAGATCTGCATTATATTAAAAGATATTAAGTATCATTCAATGATTTGCATTTTTTTAAAACAAATTTCAACCAGATAGTTATGCATATTATATTTCATACATCCACTATTATTAACAATTCCCAATCAAATTATTAAAATTCATACTTATTGACTCATTGATACAATTTTCCTGTAAAATATTTTTCATATGATAGAGCTACTATTAAATCGTTCTTATACAGCTGATGATTTTGATTTTAAATTAACAAAAACATTCCAGCAAAAAAATAACAATCATGTAACAAAAATACCGTGACTTCTCAAATACTGAATTATGAAACATAAAAAAGAATGCTTTAGTTGATTTTTGAATGCAAATACAGTTGAACTTCTATTTAACGAAAGTGCTAAATCCTGAAAAAAAGATCGTTACATAGAGGTTCATCTTTCAAAATACTTTGTAAACCACATAAAACAAATTTTAAATTCATAAACATTATATATTTAAAAAAATAATTATTCACATCTTTTTCTAAACTAATATATATTTATTTTATATATCTTACCCATAAAAAAAAGGAAAAGAAAAACTGCAAGGAAAACAAGAAAAAGAATGTTGAAAAATACACTGTATTTTCAACATTAAGAAAATAATTTTATATTAAAATTAATGAATTTTAAAGACATTTTCTAATTTAAAGCATACAAGTAATTTTAAACATGCAATTTTTTTTTATTATTATTGAAAACAATTATAAAATCCCCGTGCACCACAAAGTATCACACGGGGCTTACAGAAGTAAGTATTAAACACACATTCAGAGGAAACAAAAAGTAAAAAAAATATTGAGGTTAAGAAGAAATACAAATATTTACAACAAATTCACAGAAATTTTTGAAAGCATTTCTGGTGGAAACAAGTTGGTGAAAATTCGGAGGCCAATTTATATTAAGTCCCTTGAAAGCCAGTCTTAGGATCTTTCTTTCTCTGGCAAACTTGGAACACAGAAGGAGCACATGTTCTACATTTTCCTCGTCTCCAATATTACAATCACAGGAAGACGACTGAACTAAATTAAATTTGTTCAAGTAGCTTTTGAAATTACCATGACCAGTGAGAAATTGGGTTGTTTTGTAGTTAGTGTAAAAATGATGGCATGACAGTCTCTTATTAATGGTTGGAAAAAATTTCTGTTATGCTCCCTTTATTAGAAATGAGATATTCTTGGTTCCAAGACTTCACCATTCTTTCTTTCGTGATCCTCTTGTAAAACGATTTAGGAATATTAACGTCAATGTCAATTTTTTGCGCTTGGTTGCAGCCTTTGCAAGCCAATCGGCTCGCTCATTTCCAAGAACGCCCGTGTGTCCGCGAACAAATGCAAAATCTATTGAGATGTTTTTATCTTTTAGGCTTTTAAGTTGCTTTTGGATCTCGACGATTATGTTAGATGAAGAAATACATTTAAGAGAATCCAAGGAGGAAAGAGAGTCAGTACAGATGAGATATTCTGAGATGACACTATTTTGTTCAGTGATCCATTTAACGGCGAAGTTTAAGCATAAAAGTTCAGCTACAAAAACTGCATTCATCACGAATTCTAAATTGAAAGTTCTAGGATTCAACACCACTCCTGAACACAACAAATGCGAAACCAACTCTTCCATCAATTTTACTGCCATCAGTGTAGCAAATAACAGGGAAATCATCTGTGCTCTTGTCACTAAATTGGATAATATTGATGGCATTCCTCTCTGAAGGATGAGGGAGAAAAAATGGAGATAGAATACAATCACATAATTAGAGATGTAAGAAGCACAAAGAGATTTTCCCTAAAATCAATATTATGAAGAATAGTAATGTCGATTGGAGGGAAGCCAGAAATAGCATAAACTGAGTCGTAATTTATTGTGCGATAACCACATATGACCCGCAAAAGTATCCTTTGTATGCGTCGCAGATACTTAGAATTCATCTTTCTTTTAAGTGCCTCTCCCACAATTGGAAATCCCAGAATTTCATTGCTCTCGACGAGTTAGGCATCTAATAATACCAGTTCAAGATTTCTGACCACCATAAAATGTGTTAAAGGAGAGAATAACTTAAAATGTGCAGAAATACTTTAAAAATAGGGAGAGAAAAAAAATTGAATCCGAAAAAGTTCGTTATATAGAAAATGCACTTTGCTATTGAGAGATTATTTTATGAAGAAAATCGTGAAATGTTCTTGGTTCAAGGAAAATGTTCGCAATATAGAGAAGTCGGCCCCGGTAGCCGAGTGGTCAAGGTATGGGATCGTGGCTGGCTTTGTCACGAGTTCGAGCCCAGTACCACTAAAGACCCGCCATGTAAGGCAGCGATGAACGCTAAATCTGTCGAGAGCTCAAACGTCCTCCCGTTGGTGTGGTGTGGTAGTTAGGAGAGGGGGTCCCAGCTCAGGTGTCGTCCACTTCACTTGACCATTGTTCAAAATTACGTGGTCCGTCGCCAAAAGCCATCGTGTAGCTAAACAGTGCGATGATAATATTCACTCACTCTAGCGTTGGCGTCGTGTGAAGGTTTGGAAAGTTGAGTGTTAGCTCAGGTGTTGCTGTCGTCACTTGACCGAAACTCAAATAACGAGATCCGAAAAACGAAAATTAGATGACGCGGGTGCCAGCGGAATAAACCACTTATACCCAGAGAGGGTGAAAAAGAGAGACCATTATCGGAAGAGCGCATCCCCGCAGGGGGGCTGGAGGAACAAAACAGCAGCCCGAAACGAGACCGAAGTGACGCAACGGGGGACAAGAGTGGAAGAGCGCAGGAAGGGGAGCCGAAACGACCCAAATCGAACTGCAAGCAGTTCGAATTGACATGACGGAAAAAGAAGAAATGCTGCGAACGCAGTGGGGTCGACGTGGGAGCAGCTATTACACTGATCCTAGTTTTGAAAATAGACAAAAGGCATTTGAATGTTGTTTATGTAGGAATTAGTAATTATTGTCGTGTTATGGCGGTTTTAAAGGTAGATTCCATTTTGAAGTTTTATATGCAAAATTTAATTTAGCATGAGGATACGTGAAGAGTGTTTGTGCTCTAATTAATGGATTGTCGTGATTTTGGATGGAAGTAAAAATATTCCTAGAAGTTCTAGTGATGTAATTTTCTATCGGCTCCATGTGTAAGTCGTGGTGTGTGACTATTTCTAACGTACCAAGGTGCGTTAGTAATGATTCGTAGTATTTTGTTCTGGATAATTTGTATACGTTTCGTGTGGGTCGGGGCGGCGGCTCACCAGACAGGGCAGCCGTACGTGATCACTGGGCGCAAGACTTGCTTGTAAAGAGAATCACTTTATTTTCTAAGGATAGAGGAGAGCTTCTCCCAATAACGAGATCCATCGCCAATAGCCGAAGTTTCCGGGTACCGGTTTATAGCTTTTTAAACCCTTTCGGGTGAGCTCAGTTTCCTTGGGCATTCTACAAAGAGCCCTCGTCTTCCTTCAAATTTCGACTAAAACTAAATTTAGTATTTAACATGTCCTCCCCTGCAAGGGGTCTAATGCTACTAGGGTCAATTCAATTAGCCCAGCTCAAAGCGTTGACCAGTTTATTCAAGTCCTTCAACGAGATTATCATCAACTATTATTGTACTATATTTTTTTTTATCACATATATACTTCAAAAACGATTATCTAGACCAGAGATGTCCAACACGCGGGCCGCATGTGGCTCGCCAGTACGTAAATTGCGGCCCACCGACTCTTTTTTAAAAAATTTTTAAATATCAGGTTTTTAAAGTTTTTTCATTTTGAAATTTATTTGAGGAGAAATTTATATATATGTAAATCTACAATATATGCAGCCGAGTGGTATAGGTATCGGACCGTGGCTTGCCTTGTCACGAGTTCGAGCCCAGTACCACTAAAGACCGCCGTGTAGGCAGCGATGCACGTTAAATCTGTCGAGAGCTGAAACGTCCTCCCTTTGGTGTGTGTGGTAGTTGAGAAGGAGGTGCCAGCTCAGGTCGTCACTCACTTGACCTTGGTTCAAAATTACGTGGTCCGTCGCCAAAAGCCCTCGTGTAGCTAAACAGTGCGACGTTAATAATCAACCGAAGTGGCCCATATGATCATTTGGGTTGGATACCCCTGATCTAGACAACCTAAAAATTCTATTTCAGTTAGAGACCACAACGCGCGTTAAACCGAAAATGAAACCTTTCTTCTAAATCTTATTTAAAAAAAAAGAACCTTTGCTGGTGGAAATCGATTGATGGAGACCACTGAGCTTAGTTCAACAATCGAAAAAAATTTCAGCCGAATGTTTTTTTTTTCTTATTCTAATTACTATTTAAATGTTTTAGTACAATTTTGTTTCATAATAAATTATCTCCTCTTAGAAATTTCATTATACAGTTCTTGATGGAAATATGAAGGAATTATAAGAAAGACCAACAGAATATGTATGTTATATTAAGAAATTCTTATGAACCCTGATACTTTCAAAATCATAAATGCTTATACCACTGCTGACATTGATAACCAAGTCAGTAATTTAATTGAAAAATTACTTTACGTACATAAAAAGCCATTTCATCACCTGAATCAACCCTTTGTGCAACACTTCCTTAATAAAAAAAACAAAGCTTGGAAAATATGTTGATACACTAGGTACTCAGACCACAAGCGGGAATTAACGTAAAATCCGGTGTTAACACAAAATATGATCGAAATTTATGGGTGCGCGTTATGCTTTAGGTATAAAAACGAGAGCTTTAAAAATAAAAAGAAAAATGATCATAGAAAAAAATTAGACTTCTACATAGATCGAAATACTGTTCATTTAAAAGAAACTACATTCGTGTGTTATGAACTTAAAGGGTTGTAGAGTTCTAGAAGAGTATACTTTTTTTTTTTTCTAAAGCTTGGAATAATACTTCAAGTATTGATCACGTACATTTCAGATTCCTTCGTAAAATGGGAGTACACGTTATACGACGAATATACCTAAAAATTAAAAATAGCAGCTTGAAAGTATAGATGCGCGTTACACTCCGGATTACGGTAAATAGATCATAAAATAAAATACATTGTGTTAATGACTACAGACAAAAACTGTGAAAAGAATCACTGACGACCGACGTTTCGTTTTGAGGAACTACGAAAGCGTTCCGTGAAAACTTTTCCACATATCCGCCCTTAAAAGCCTGACTATATCACTCTTAGAGACAAATAAAACCGAGCTTACAGCAGACTCATTCAAAAATCAGTTTATATATAAATTTTTTTAAAAAAAATACTTACATGAACCAACTAAAGATAAGCAATTACACATCGCTTACAATTTTCTTGCTAAAGAATCCTCTACCTTCTAAATAAAGACCCATCTACCCTCCTAAATCTTGGACTCTATATCGAAAAATAGAAATTAAAAAATGTCCTGGTAGGGACGTTGTTACTATCAAAATGCTCGAAAAGCTCCCAGTTCTAACGATACTAGCAATTACTAATACACTAGTTTGCAAAACTTAAGAAAAAATTCAATTTTTCAACACACAACCATGAAATTGTTGAAAAAGGGCTTTTTGCGACCATTGAAATGAAAAGGCAGCTCAGTAGAAAGAATGTTTTTGAAAATAACAGCACTATGACAGAGGGGCATCACAGTATGCAAAAGGGCGAAATGCGTGTACGAAGACTGCTTAAAAAGGAGGAAGGACGCATTTCTGGACATTCTCAGAAAATGGGAATTAAATCGGATGTTCATAATGGGACAAGAAACCCCCAGGATGCTTTTACACACGATAGGATAATCGGTAAGTTTAAAGAGAGGTGTAGTTTAACATGTGTTGCACAAGAGTTTGGAATTGACAAAAGTAAAGTTTCGAAAGCCTTCCAAACGACAGGAACAGCTGCAAGAGGAAAACAATGACAAGTAATGTCGATACATCGTACTGCAGGCCAAAGAGACCAAAATTAGTCATCAAGCAACCGGATGCCAGGCATCTGCATAAAGGTGGCTCATTCGTCCGTCGTCCTGAGAGCAGTATACCATTAATAGTAGACCGTAGTGCCGTGAAAACAAACTGGAAATCTCATCAATGGAGCCACGTTTTGCTTATAGAGAAAATTCAATTCTGAAGACGTCATCACTAAATCAAATATTACAGCTACATACACCAGCCAACACTACTTCAATACACGACATATATATATATATATATCATGCTCACACCTAAAACTCAATTTTTAAAAACCACTGTTTGGTAATGTTAGTGTGTAATTATATGATAAATGTTTTATTCTATATTATATATTTCCTCCTACTTTAATAGTAGAAATATATAAATTAACATAATTTTTACAATTAAATGAACTCAACTACATCTTGATCAACCTTGTTTAAAATGAACTTTTAGTGATTTGTAATCTAAACTTATAACTCAATGGTGCAGCAGCCCATGAGGGCCATCTACTATGCCCATCTCAGTATACGTGACCTTGGGTCCTGAGGTGCATGAGCAGATGTTCCGGTCAGGTGGTCAGTCTGACGCGAAACCTCCAGTGTTAAGTTCCCAAACAAGCTTGGTACTCATTTATCGCCCCACTGAAGGGATGAAAATCCGAGTCGATTTTGCCCAGCCCGGGGTTTGAACCTCGGACCTGTGGTGTGGATGCGCGATGCACTACCACTCAGCCACTGGGCTTAATCTAAATTTATATTTAAAGAACAATAGATATATTTTGATGTTATGGTGTTAATTTTTTATTGTGACACAGTTTGATCATTGAACGATTGCATAAATTACTAGGTAGGGCAGTTTAATTTTAAGATATTTTTAATTTTGATTTTTTAATTTTTTCTTTTTAAATTATACAGATAAATTTTCAATAATCGTAACTTCTTAGTTTAATGCTTCTTATTTATACTTAGTAACTTCTTATTTATACTTTATCTACAATACAATTATTTACTTTATACATGAATTATTTACATTTTTATTTTTAATATTTATTCCGTAATTGCATTGTATTTATTTTATATTTCTTTATAATACACAATACTAATAATCACATATAAAGAGATTGTTTCTATGTAATTAAATAACTATACACCCGCTTTTCCTTTGAAAATTTACTACTACTGGTTTCCAAAATTTTATTTCCTTTTTTTTTTTTTAATAATGAACAATATTTTCTGTTTTGATATGATGAATTGAAACAGATTATATGAAAATCAATTTTTCGAATGCTCTTCCTCCTTAATTCATTCGTTTTAGAAGAAAAATATGAAATAAATCGCTAAATAGATGAATGAAACATATTTAGTTTTTATTAAAATAAATTATGAATACAAAATTCAGTTAAATACAAAACAGTCGAAAATACATTAGATAAGATTCTTAATAAAAGGAATCAATACAATTATCGCTGATTTCTAAGGTAATTTTTAAATATTTACACTGTTCCAACACATATATTTTGCATGTCTTTCAGCAATTTCGACTGAAAAAAGAAAATCTCTCATTTTTAAAAATTTATTCAACCAAAGAATACTTTTAGAAGTATTTTTTAGTACATACATATTCTTATTTTTATACCTTCTAATATCCCCTTTTTTTA
>BMAV01025704.1:64478-87205 GCA_019973955.1 Trichonephila inaurata madagascariensis | reverse complement strand
AGAGCATTTTTGCAAGAATTATTTGAAGATCAAGATGTATTGTTTCGTTTCCACACAAACAAAAAACCTTTTATTCTATATATATATAATGTGATATTATAGTGTTATAACACATTGTAAATAATATAAGTTAAGTCTGAAGTGTAAGTCATTAGACTATACACTGGTACACACTTCTTTTCATCCTCGCTTCTTTAATTTTTAAGAAAAAATGTCATAATTAGCTTTCTGTAATTTTCTCGATCAGCTGACCCAAACCTAGAGATATCCATAATATTGAAAGAGTCTGACACTAAGTGATGTTTTTTTTTATTATTAGGGGTAATAGGTTTCAGCAGCCCAATTTAAAAATATCCAATCAACCCAAAACCTTTTTTTGGTATCTGTGACAAGATTACACTGTTCACACACCTGTTACAGTTTTGCGTCTTTCTAAGTGCAAGGAGCAAGCAGATCATGATTGTCCGTACGCATCTCTGATGATAAGATGATTTCATGCTTATGCTCTTCACCCCACTTACATTTTCATAGGATTCTATTTCCTGACTTAACTGAGAATGCAACTCGCGACTTTTCCGTGTCTTAGAATCTCGATTTTTGAATCTTGACACTGCTTATTAGAAACAGAAGTGTACCACACAATCAAAAAAAAAAGTTACTAGCAAATATAGTAAATACTCCAAAATACAAGTAAGAGCAAAAGCAAATTGAAAACTTTCAACCAGCATGAGCATGCTCCAAATAGAAAGCCGACATCATATGTTCACTTTATCTCTTCTACTAAAAGTTACTTTTCCGAATATTTAAAATATTGTTGAAAAAGAATGAAGTTGCGAGGTTTACAATTCAAAGAAAAGTTTGTTTTGGTATTAGTGAATGTGGCACTCAGACTTCTGACAGATAGGCATTTTCAAAAAATGATAAACAAATACTTTTACCACTCGCAGAAGGATCATTTTGACTTAATTAGAAGCGTAAAAGTTTATTTTTCATAAAAATGTAAAAACTAAAAAATACATTTATGGTCGATATTTGTGAATCTACTCCCTTAAATGAATGCATACACACATTTATTAGAAAAATATGTAAGAGGTTCCATGGAATTCATTTCAGTTTTTATTATAACAATAAAAATCTTCAATCATAAAAATTTTGTTTTAAAAAATTGATCATTTAAAGACAAAATGCAAAGATTTTCCTTTCATAAAGAAAATTAATCAGCTATGCAAAAATAAATTTTTCGTGCCAACAGAAGGATTATTCTTCGAGAGTGAAAGATTTGCTTTGTCTGCTGTTTTAAAGATTATTATCTGTTTATTTTTTCATAGGGGGAATTCTTTTTAAAGTAATTGAAATATTTCATTAGAGATTGTACTAAGACTTTCAGCAAACGTTCTTCAAAATGGATTTATTTTAATGCATGGGTTTAGTAGTTGCAAAAAAAGTCATTTCGTCCGAGGTAAAAAAGCTACGCTTGAAATAGTCCTTTTGAGTGTTTTTGTTTGAAGTACGCGGAAATTTAATTATTGCATTAAAAATGTTCTTTAAGCTTTTTAACTGAGGATTAGCACTATTTTTTAGTTTTTTGAATCGTAACTGTTTGAACAAAATATATATATATATTTTTTTCCCTTTCTAGAAATCAAAAATAAATATGTTGTTGGAAGCTTTAAAAGAGGAAAAAGGAAATAATTTTTCTATCTGAATTAAACAAGTGTGTAACTGGATGCTTTAAAAAGTTTAGAGCCTTCAATACAAGAAAAAATATTTGAAATGGCTTTGAAATTTTTTAAATTTTGAAACACAAAAACTTTTAAAGATTGTTTACGAAATTGCAAATGGACAAATTTTGATCTTGTATTGGTTATATTGCGTAGATTGCCTCCTTGACGCGTACCTTTTAAAAAACACTGTTTAAAATTGTGAAACGATTTTTATAGGTACCTGATATTAAATAATATAATTAAAGGAAAACGAATTTGAAAAGTAGAATTCTTATAAATACATTTTATAAACTCGAAATTTATGCACTTAAGGTATCCGAATACGTTCGGAATCATGATTTTGAAAAAGTGCATAAATGGATAATTTTCATGATATTTAGTGAATGCATGTATAAAATTGTTTTAAGGACATTTCGACAAAAAAAGGTTATTTAAATACAATATTTTGGCAAAAAATTAACTTAGAATAATCTTTTTCAAAATGTTCTCCTTTTGTGAAAAATGCTTCTACTAGAATAACGTTTTGTGTGTATAAAGCTCAGACCTCTCTACAAAGGCTCAACTAGAATTTTTGAAAAATTCACATTATTTTCAGAGTTACCACCAACTTAAATAATTATCAGCGTTTTTTTTTAAAATTGCTCCCCTCTGTTGTCGTAAAACATGGATAAACCCACCTCTAAGTCATATATTTCAAAAATTCTCGTTGAGCCTCTGTACAGAGGTCTGAGGCAAAATAGGCAAAATATCAAAATATTATTATAATAGAAGCATTTTTCACAAAAGGAGAATAATTTGAAAATTCTTCATTCTATGTTCATTTTTTGTCAAAATATTGTACTTAAATAATTTTTTATTGTAATAATATTCTTAAAGCAATTTTATATACATTTTCTAATCTAAGTGACACTAAATATCATAAATCTTATCCATTTATACGCTTTTGCAAAATCACGGTTCTGAACGTAGTCGCGGATACCTTAACGAAACATTTTTGTTAATATTGTCTCTATTTGAGTAAACATATGTAAGGTTTGCAGATAGTATTGTTTCTTGGAATTTGTTTTACATGAATGTTTGATTTATTATATATTAATGTGATATTTTTTTATTTACTAGTTGATTAATCCTTGCTCCTTTTTGCATAGAGAAAGTAATAAGAGGATGTAGTTTTTCGCTTTACTGAAAACATGCCCATAAGAAAACAACTATTTTACGTAAAGGAATATATGGTTCTCTTAAAAATGTTGCATATGTAATGAAATATTCTCAACAGATTTTTATTAAAACTCTCTTAATTTATTAACTATTAATTAAAACTTAGTTTATTTTAACTACACTTAATTTTTAGAAATTAGACGGAAATAAAAGAATAGGAAAATATTTCTATTTG
Organism: Trichonephila inaurata madagascariensis; assembly: GCA_019973955.1. Taxonomy (NCBI): domain Eukaryota; kingdom Metazoa; phylum Arthropoda; class Arachnida; order Araneae; family Nephilidae; genus Trichonephila; species Trichonephila inaurata. Next base: position 84,088 of record BMAV01025704.1, on the reverse strand, counting down.
GTGTTACTTGAAAATATACATATTAAGTACCAGAAAATATTTTAAGTAAAAAGATATCTTTGAGTTTATGCAATTATCATACAAAACTTCTAATGCAAAAATCTGAATTCAGTTATATTCGAAATTTAGGCATAATTCCATCAATTAATGCCAAAAAATGTTACATAACACCAGAGAAAAGATAAACTAAGTTTTTTTTTTAATAAGAGAGAATTTCTTAACGAGATAAAAAATAAAGGAAACCGTCATTAACTATCCATACAAGACTACAGCTATTTAAAAAGGTTTCTTTACTACCAAACGATTGATTTGAGGAAACACCAGCATTTACTGAAAATGGAATTTCTGTTTATAATTACTAATTAGTTTCCAAAGCAGACACTTTTTTAATGGGTTTCAATTACAATTCAGCTAAACATATTAGAAGATCGCATCTTTTGGCGTAATCATATGTTGTCCAAAGTTGTTTCGTTAATTCCTTTCTCATTAAAAGAAATAGGGATATGATGTAAGAAAATAGAGAATAAGGTTTCTTTGAAGCAAAAGAATGAGAAAAATTGGAACTATAAGAGGGTTCAGCTCTAATTGCGGACTCTTTGGAACAATACAACAAGTTGGAGGAGATTGCATTAAAGTTGAAATTTATCACCATATTTTTATTTTTTCAGCATAAGTATGATTTTGTAATAAACCTCGAACCAAATGAATTATTTTTCTCTTGGATATTAATAATTGACAGTATTCTCTCGTGTTCTCGGTTTATCTGATTAAAATTTATCTTTTGCTCATTTCAAACTTTGATATATACCATTTTATCATTTCGAAAAGCAAAAAATTTCATTTGATGATATATTTAAGTATGTGTATATTTACAGCAAAATACAATTCATTTAGCAATATTACTTTTAAAAGAATTTAAAAAAACACTTTTCTGTCTAGTAATATATTTTACCCATTTAATAATGAATGGACGTCCAAATACGTTTTTATATTTGAAATAACAAAGAAATAATAGAGTTGCATGTAAAGTTAGTCCTTGAGCATTGAACAGAAATTGAATTTAGATCAATAAGATTTGATCATATTAACTTAGCGTTTCTCAAACTGTAGTGCACAAGCATATTGAAAAGTCGAAAATAAAAGATTACTTGAAAAAAAAAATAATTGGCAGTTATAGAGACTGCCGATAGAAGTGAAAACTTAGAACTTTTAGTATTAAAATTTGAAATTTCCTAATTGAATTAAAATTATCAACATCAATCTGGTTTTCACATCTATTGACACTCCGAGCAACAATTATATGCATGTTTATATGGTTTTTTATTATTCAAATTTATTACGGGTTGTACAATCTCATGACAAAATATAAATTCAATTCAATTGAAATAACAATTAATATACATTCATATTATTTATGGATAGTATTTGTATTTACTTAAATTTCAATGTGCTTGATTTTTAACAATATTTTTATTGCTTGTATTATTGTCATCATTAATTTCAACAATACTTAGACTTTTTATACATTCAATTATTTCATTTTGTTCTAAACAAATACAATAGGCTTATGGTTTGTTTGATTCAAATTTATCTAAGAAACGCGTAAAAACCGCATCGATCATCGTTTTATATTTTGTAGTACTGAGTTTTCGATCATTGGACATATTTAAATTGTTTCATTTAAAAATTCAATTAGTGGTAGAATTTTATCATCTGCAAAGTTAATATTGTAGTCTCTACTTAAAATACTCTATACATTATCATATTTTTCGCCAAATCTTATTTCGGAACCTTCTTTTGTATAAATCATCAAATTTTCGAATAAAAACTGTTGTATCTGTCTCATAGATTTTCCAGGCGAAATATAAACGGCAACCATTAATATGTATTGCCCTTTCTCGGAATCGCTACAAACAACGCATATTTCGCCCATATCAGAAACATTAACACCAATACTTCTAGTGAATTTAGTATGTATGTCCATATGTAAGTAATGAAGTGTGACGTATCTTGAGTATTGTGATAAATAGCTACGCCTGCTGCTGGAACTTCGGGTCTTTTATAACTTTCAACAAAGTTGAAATTCGGAATATCAAGTGGTTCTTCGTTTTTCATACGGAATTCTGACAAAAGCAGAGCATTTGACTTTTTTACGACAGCATAATTTTTTCGGTCAGCTGCATGCGCATGCAAAATTTGACAATTGAATGAAAATATCGATAATCCTTTCTTGGAGATGAATTCTAGAAAGGTTTTGGTGACCGTTTGTAGTGTATTGTTTTGTAACTTTTTCAATTCTAAAGTTAGATCCTCTCGATGACTTGTTGATCTTTTATGATATTTATCGGTTTCTGAAGAATTAGAGGTATTCCTGTTCTATCAATCCAAAATTTCCAGCTGCTGCTAATATTTTCTTGAGTAACCAAAAATAAACCTTGAATCCTAGTTACTCTTGTTAAAGCTACGTATACTAATTCTCTTGGATGTTTGCGATCGTATTCGTAGACAAAAGCATCATAAGTACATCCCTGTGATTTGTGAATAGTCATTGCCAAAGCAGAAATAAGTTGAAAATGTTTTCGTTTCGCTATTATGGTTTCATTGTTATTGAGTGGTATGGATGATGTTGTGTCTGAGGAGTGATTGGCACAACATCATTGTCAAGATTAAGGCGGACACTAAGATTCCTCGATTTTGTAGCTCATTTTCGTCCACATAGTTTTGGAAATTTCATCCAAATTCTTATGATGTCATGATTTTCATCTCTCTCTATACGTAACACAATTTTCCAACAGTGTCATTTGATAATCTGTCTGCAACATCGATGTTGTTTGTTATCATGTAAGTTCGGTTGAGAACTAAAATTAATTTGTAAGGCAATCCACTAGTGTTATATATATATCAGTTCTTATTTTATGCAACTTCTGTCTAACAAAATTTTCTTGCTCAGCATTATAACACCCTACGAAAACATCAGATGAAAAAGATATTGTTTTATTTTCTTCACTGTTTAAGATAGAATGATTGTACTCATTTACAGCGGCGTTTGTAAATATGTCTAATTCCTTCAGGATATATACTGATTGAGCTTCTTCTTTTGTTATAAGAACCACATAAAAAGAAAAAGCTGTTAAATATCACCGGATTTGAGCGAGACATGTTTAATCTGCTGTCCTACATTTTCTGCCACAAATCGAAAACGATGAACAACAGAGCGGAGTATCTTAAGGGTCCCGTTTTGAATGCGTTGTGTAATCTGTTCCTTCAAGTCAGCTAAATTTGCAGTCGGGCCACTGTAATTAACATTTTAAATATAAACCCTCTGCAAAAATACTTAAGGATTGAGGTCTGGGGATTTTGTAGGTCAGGTAGTTGGTAAATGATGATTGAACAATTAATCACTACTGAAAAGTCTCTTGAACAATTGCATCACTGGTTTTGCAAAACATGGGAGAATTTCATTTTGCCTCCTCTTACAGCTCCATCTATTGATAAACTTTGGGATTTTTTCTTATACCATACCGTTTCTACCTTCTTACAGTACATTTAGCTCAAATTTGATGTATTTCTGTCCTCTGGTACTTTTTTTTGAAATTGGATCTTTAATTTTAATCACCTTTTATATATCCGCAGTCATACTTAAATCTTTTGTTTTAAATGACATAAATTTTTTTCTCCAAATTAGTTTTATTTAATTTGCCAAAATAATTCTAAAATAATCAGCCTTAAAATTCAGCACGTGCAGCTGAGTAAGTTAATAGTTTAATCTGCTTATGTTCAGTTTTTGTTAAGGCAGATGAACTTTTCAAAAATTATCGATTTTAACTTCCTTACATTTTTTAAAAGTTCAAACATTTCTGCTTAAAAAGATATATGGTATATGGAAATTCGATAGTTAGAAGCATTTTTATTTATTTTTAAAAGGAAGCCACTCTCACTGACAAATTAAAAAATTTTACTTTAAAGCCTGTTTTCACAAAATGCAATATTTTTCCCTTTATGTACTTTTTTCTCAAAAACCAATTAATGTAAGATTTTCATATTTTCAGTGAGCATACTTTCAATATGTTTACACATTTTAATGGAGGGAATAAGATATATCTAGCGAACTGTTTTAGATAATGTATTTGTAAACTAAATTTTAAGGAAAAAAATGTGTCATTTTTTAAAAAATTCATAATTATTTTAATTTTTAACAAAAAGACAAAACTCTCCATTAAAGTCTTATTGATAGTACATATAACTTACTGTGAAAATTTCATCTATTAGTAACTAAAAGATTCTGAGAAAAAGGTACATAAACTTACGTACTTTAACATCGGCTCCTATGGAAGTGCTGGATCTTCTTAAAGATGCGGGTTATCAATTAAAATATTGTTACCTTGATCGGGGTTCGAGGATTTTATGCAAATCAGTCGCAAAGAACAAGATAGTTCTTTAAGAGCGAAGAGAATTTATTTTCGAAAATCCAATCCTTGAAATGCAGGATTCAGCAGTAATATTCGCGGTATAAATCTCAGTAGGTCTTCACACCTTCAACAGCACTCAGGCACAACTACTAGCGTCTAAAATACACTATGTAAAAGATTATTCACAAGCACCACTCAAACTATTCAACAGCCGAGCTAATTGGTAATCACGGTCAAGACAACTCTACTAATCGCCAGTCAAAACAATACTGACTCAATTTCGGTGAGCATCTCTCTATTTATATACTTCGCGAATCCTTCGGAAAAAAACAATTGCGTCATATGTCTTGAAATTAGTGAATTTTCCAAAAAATTTCCAGAAGAATCCAGAGGGTCCCGAACTCGCCAAAAATGATGCCAAATTGGCACTATCGCCAAGAATTCGCCAAGTTACCATGGAATCACCATTATAACGTAAAGGATGGCATTGTTTGCGAACATTACAATATAAACATAAAATAAATGTAGCATGGAGTAATATAAATGCATTACACATCTAAATACAAATTATTTACACTATTTTACACAAAATTCGTAACAATATATTACGTAAAACAAATCGAAGAAAAATTCAAGAAGGCTTTTTCGTGAACAAAATTAATTTCATAGAAATATATTTCAAAATTTTTGTTCCTAATGTGAAATTGAAATTAAATGAATACACTTCACAAAAATATCTGTGGTTGAAAGGATGTACGATATACGAGTGGAATATTTCAACATTTGAATAACAGATGGAAAAACATTTTCTACTTTAAAATTAGTTACTATTTTTAATAGAAATAAATGAATTTGACTTTTTAAATGTGTATCACATTAAGTGTTTTCAGGAAAAACATATTTTCCGATTAATCAATTCCTATCATAACGTTCTTTATTACGAATACTCACTTTAAATTAATTCAAAACGAAAGCTTTCGAATACAGCTTCTGGGACATAGGCTGATATAAATTTTGAATTAATTCTACGTACGTCACATTTGTGTGTGTGTGTGTGTGATCGTTTTTTTTCTATCTGCAATAGGAATTATCATTTTGAAAGAACATTCATCTAATTCAGAATGTTTAAAAAGTTTCCGAAACGCTAACTTAATGAACCTTTTTACGTATACAAAAATATGGGATAAAAAGAGGGAAAAATAAATGATCTCCAATGCAATTTAAATTATTCAAATTCAGTTCCTCGTTGAATCAGTGAAATAAAGATGAGTTGAATAATACACATTTCATTAAAACGTGATTTTCTTTCTTTCAGGTTTATCTTCCTTTATTTAATGTCGATGTGACTTTCTTTTTAAAAGAAGAATAAGTGGCTCTATATTTTCCTGTTCTGTCGATATAAGCAAAGTTTTTTCTTTAAAGCTTGTTATTTTCCTTAAAAATATATATAATCCTTTAGCTTAAAAATAATCTTTTACGCCGAGTCACAAAAGATAAATGCTAAGGATTTCTATTTCGCAAACGATTTCAATTAAAATGACTACTCTTTGTTTAAAAGATGCAGATTTCAGGTATCGGCTATTGTCTTTTCCGAATACAAAATGATATATTTTTCGAGATTTTTTTTTCTTTTGCATAAAGAAAAGTAAATTTGTAAAGCATTAAAATTAACGTTAGATATGTCATTTATCAGCTCATTTTGTTATTTAACATAATCTTTTTCAGCTGATGGAAGAGGCATTCTAAATTGAACCAAAATATTCAAAAATTAAGAAATAAAAATATTAAATGTGTTTTAGAAGATGATAAGGTATGGTTCGTATGTTTCTTATTTGAATACACGCACGCACGCACACCAGCTTAACGCTTTTCTACTAATTACACATTTTTCATTATAAAATAACGATGAAATAAAAAATTGCAGCATTTGAAAAAATAAAATAAGTGATGAGAATAATTACTATACATTGTTGTGTGTGATAATTACTTCAATTTTAAAGAACAAAAATTTTATATTTTTTAGAAAAAAAAAAAGTTCACCATTTTATTAAATGGTATATGCCAAAATACTTCCACATTTTATTCTTTTATAAATGCGTTTTTCAGATCATTCATCTTGTATATGATTATTCGTTTTATTATTTTTCGTTACAAATGTGAGACAGATAACAAATACATCATTTTCAGAATATAGAATTCCACACAACCGTGTATCGAGATGCTGAAAACATACGAAATAGGAAGACATTTTTATGATAAATCATTTATTATAGAATATTCTATTAAAATATATACTTGTTTATGCTCATCTTCAAAAGAATAAACAGAAACGTATTTTTGCAATGAAATATTTCTGTACCTCTTCGGTAGTTCTATTTCTATTTCAGAATTAAACTTTATACTTTAAATTCCCAATGAATAAATGCATATATCATTTTGTCATGTCATGAAATAAATATCTGAAAATCCGAATTTATTTTTGAAAAAATAATATCTGAAAATATTTGAAAATACATGCTTTCTTAGAAAAACTGTTGAAATATTCAAACCAATCTCATTTGAAACCTTCGTATTATAAATAATATGTGTGTATATATTTATTCTATATTATATTAAAAATTCACTTAAATTGGAATTCATTAAACTGAATCATTTCTTATAACTTGAATTTGTTCAAATTATAAAAAGGAAAATAGCTATTTTGCGAATTTTTACTTACACTAAATACTCTTACTTGTTGCTTAAGTTCCTTATTTGCTGATTTCTTTTTTAAAATTTTCAGTGAGTGATGTCTGTAAATGATTTTATTTTGAGTGCTTAATTATATATAGATATCACTAGCACGTTTCGACAAATTTGGGTGAATTTATAACAGCGAGTTTCATCATGATTAGGGGAAAAGATTGTATTTTCCAATGCCATATGCATTGAACTTTATATATATATACACGCAACTATTTTTTTACACGGTAGATACATTCTTCAGAAAGCCATGCAAAAAAAAAATCGCTTAAAAAATACATGCGAGATATGGTAAATTTGGGGATATGTTCCTCAATTTTAAAAAATAATGTAAGAGGAAAAATCTTAAAATATTTTTCCAAAAAACCCTGCAAAAAAGTAAAAATAAAATTCATTATAGCAAAGTTCAGAAATAGTAATTCATATAAAACAGAAACCATTTGTTTTTATTACAAAAAAAAAAAAAAAAAAAAAAAAAAATGAATTAGTATACAGTGTAAATTTAGTCTATAAGTACATACAATGTGTAAAAGGGCAAATTCAAACTGAACTATTAACTATTAACTGTGTGTTTGTTACTACTTATAACAAGTGTGGACCTTTATTACGAATTGGATCAAAAATGCTATCGTCAGTAAATATGTCAGATATGTCTAGCACAACTGTGAACTTTTGTTCAAATGAAGAATTTCGTTCATAATTAAAGACCTCTTTTAGTTTTTTTTCTCGTTGTTGTAAAGTCTACTTTTAAAGACCTTTTTTTGTTTCTCAAATTGCTTACATAACTCTTCATATCCTCTACACAAAACTTAAGCTTATGTTGAAATTGCAATGCACTCTATATGTATTGTAACGCACGTGTTAGAAAATGTTATTCCATATAATTGCAGTAAATTTAAAGGCCTCGCGAATTGAATCAGCTGTTGATATTTTAACTTACCGTTCTACTTCATCATTTTATCTCGACTTCTTTATTATCATAAACTACCCTAAATTCGATTAAATCATTTTCATTCAAAGGGCATGAATCCCTAATTTTTTTTGGAATTCGTGCTAGAACAAATATTTGTGTAAAAAAAAATTCCTTTAATTCGTGTACCGTGTTATTTCAATATCGTGTAAAAAAGACCTTTTAAGAAAAGAGTTGGATATATATATATATAAAGACTTTTTTGTATCTACATTTGTTGTGTCTGGTGAATTCCAATTTCTTCCTGCTTTAGCACTGTAGGTTCTAGTACTTCTTCACTGTTGTTTTATATTACTATATATATATATATATATATATAATGGTAGCCGGTGGTAATGTGTTTGTATTACTGGCATATCTGGTTTCAGGAAATATCTTCAGAAATACGGTTCAACTATTTTATTTCACACACAATAGCGTAAAAGGACATTCCTATTGGTATTTCACAAAACAGGGAATGGACGGTACGACAAAGACACGAAGACAGGCTACAGCCGTAGACACATATTAAAGACGAAGATAAAGAGACAAAGAGCTCTCGCTTTTTATACTGGGTGGTGAAGGTCGAGTGACTTTTTCTAACAGGAGCTATGATGGGTCAGAAACCAGATCCTATTAGTTTCTGACGCAATCTTACTATTAGATTATAGTTATAATCCCGACCATGTGGGCAGGCCAGTTAAAATAAATAAACACGAGTCATGAAGGTCTGGAATAAATAATTTAAAATTTATGAAAAATGATATTAGAGGGAATTATTACATATATATATATATATGTAACAACTGAACTATCCCTCTACGCTGCAGTGGCGCAGCCTACAACAGAGTGAGATTAGCTTGTATCTAGAGGCAAAACACTCAGAAATGCATGCTCATTCTCTTGTAATATTTATTTATTTAATAAACATTTTTCTTTTTTAAATGAGCATAGATCATTGAAGTACATTAATACTAACTTCTCCAATATATAAATATGTAAATTCTGGAGGTTGGATTTAATATTTATTCTTGGACATTAAATATCTTTTACTGGATAAGGAAAACAAACGAAGAATGTAAAACAATTTTACTAATCTGTACATGCAATTAATAGTATTTTCTGATAAATGTTTAGCTATTTAAAACACATATAGAAATATTAACACTGCATTTGTTTTGATGTTTGTCTTCAATATATCTTTTATAATTACGTAAAACTGAATAATTTATTATAGACTTCAAAATTATCCTGAACTATTAACGTAGTCATTCATAGCTAATCTATCACAAGTTAAATATATTTAAAAATCTGAGCATTGTATTAAAACAAAACTGTCTGCACTATCAAATTATTTCCTTTATAGTTGCTTTAAAAAGTATATATATATAAAGTGCCCTAACATTTACTTAAGACTGTACATAATATATTACTATCATTATACCCATTTCTTTCCAACTCATTTTAAATGTCAGTCATTTGTGAGTAAACTATAAACGCCTTATCTGACTCCCAAACGCAGGTCACTCGGAACTCTTTAGCTCTTAATTTTGGTAGTATATCCAGTTAAAGAGTAACGAGGATCAGAAAGCATTGGCATTGGCGAAAACTTTTACCGCAGAAAGTTTTCTCCATCTTAGAATTAATGAAGCGGTCTTCAAAACTAACTTGCATGGGCCATGAAGCACAGTGTTTGGGGGTACATTTACAAGGAGATAATGTTCCAGAACTGATGACAATGAAGTCTTTGCATATCCATTAAGATTTACAGTCTGCCATTGACTTTTCTTCGTTCTATTACAATTTAAATTACTCTGGTTACGGGAAACTATATACAAGTTTGTTTCGATGTACTTGGATGGTCAAGTTAAACTTAATTTAGAAACAATTTTCAGATATGTTAAAACAGTAAGTTGTTATAATATTCATCATGTATGAAGTTTTTACATAATCGTCTGAGATTGAAGATTGTAGAACAAATTATAAAGGAAATGGCAATACAGATTGTAATTACCTCCCTAAATTTTTTTAAAAATTAAAGTAAAACAATTTAACGACCTATTGAAGAAAGAAAGGAGTATTTATCTTTCATTAGACAAAATTTTTAATAAAATGTGCACTTATTTTCTAGAAAATGCTGAAATTTTTGATAAGTTGTTTAAAGATGTAAATATAAAAATGCTTACAGAAAACAGTTAAATATGTAATTTGTATTTAATGATATTTTTTCTGTCTGACTGAACATTTTTTGAAAGATATTACTGACAAAGTCAACAGTTTCATTTTTATGTACATGCCTATGATCTTATGTTACTTTAATTATCATGTGTAAGGTATAGGTGATCGTATATATATGTATACAGTAAATATTACAGTATAACACGTAAGTTACAATCTATGATGCTTTCTGTTCACGTAATTCGACTTACGGATATGTAATAATGTATTTTCCTGATATAGAAATGAGCTCAGTGACACAATCTTTGAAAAAAGTTTTCGTATTTTATGTCCATTTTAATAACATGAATTTATTTTTCGTCCTGCAAAGCTTACAAAATACTCGAAACACAGGTATTAAAATACTTTATCATTATTGTTTTTAGATTTTAGCTTGTATTTTTAGTTAATAAAATTTATCATCCTTTAATGATCAATTTTATTACAAATAAGCAAGATTAAAGTGCTTGTTTAAAAACAAAACTTCTAAATTATTCTTAACAGAAATTTCTATAAATTTTCTCGATATATCCGGAACAAAAAAAAAATATAAGGAGAATAAAAATGTTAATTATTTTTTTTAAATTAAAGACGCGTAATGGTAAGATAAACAAAATAAAATTAAAGTCAAACAAGTTGGGGCCTCTTTAAGACGCATGCATCAAATGAGATTTAACTGACAGTCAATGCAGTGACGTAGAAGTGGATTTTTCTCAGAAGTCAATTTATTCTTATTACAAACATGATTCACAAGTGGAAATAAAAGGTGATTATACAAATTATATTGTTTCCTAAGTAGTGTAAACATTTTTCTCTAATAATATTTTGATTATTGTCTAGAGGTAAGTTATTTCCGGAATGATACATAAGGCTCTGGCTCGTGATGAAAAAGAATCAAAATAAGAAAAATAAATAACAGTACGTATTACTTTTATATTAAACTGCAATAGAAACTAATATTTATTATTAATTATGATGATATAGTTACCAACAAAATATTTCGAAATTTTATTTACGTGACATCGCGCAATCTTAGCAATAACGACAAGATTCTTCATAAAAATTTACAAATATGGATGGCATCTTAATGTTTTCCCTTAAGAATTGCTATTTTTATGCTGCTTTTGAAGTATCTTACCAATTTTTTCCCTTTCCGTGATTTGAGCACATGTTACAAGATTTTAACTTCGCAGGGATTGTTGCAAACAGCCCGTCTTCGAAAAATAAAATTGTTCCAAAGATGTTGAATCATTTTCCCCAATTTATGGCCATCATAACGGAATTATGCAGCTGGCATGTCGTCCCTTGCACGACATCTTCTTCATCTTCATCTTTCGAAATATCACAGAAAACTTTGGAAGGAATGAATTCCTCGTCACTGCCGTAACAAAATCACTCGAGTATTCGACCGATAGATCATCCAATAAATTTGCAATTTCATCATCCCTTAGAGGCACTTGTTACACTGCATGTTTCTTTTCTTTGTGTGTGATCTATCGTCTATCAGCTGTCATCTGTTCAACTTATGCTACAAAATTATTTTTTGATAACAAAGAAATAAATTCGAAACCTTATATATTTACAACCAGTTTCTAACCATTACTACACGCCACTAGTATACATACCAAAAACGTAATATGGATTTAATTGGATAATAAATATCCACTTTTCTCGTGCTAACGCGTGACTAGCGATAACATCACATCACGCATTGGCACAAGATCAACAAACAAAGGGTTAGTTACTTTGGCAATTCTATTCGCAGCTGGATAAACTTAACATTGATATTATTGTGTCTTATATAGTAAAATTATGCTGTTGACGGATAAATGAATTACATTCATTTGCATAGTTCACCACATTCTAAAATAATATTTTTTCACAAAATAACCCGATGTTTATAATTTTTAGATTTTTCATGTTTTAATTAATCTAAGTTTGAAATTTCGTAAAATTCCGCTGGTAAGTGTATGCGCCATATGGTAGTAGAACGGATACTGTAATGTTACATTAGCACAAAATTTTCTGTTTGTCGCTTTTAAAAGACGTTACAGTTACGAACGAAAATGGGATTTGTAACATATCAAGATCTTTGTGTGTAATTTAAAACCGCATGTTACAGTACCTTTAAGTTAAAAGTTTTGTGTAATTCCCTCGAATAGTACTAAAAATATTCGTAAAAGGTGTTAAAATGCGTCTAATTTTTCTGCGTTAATGGACAGTATATTAATTTACGAAGTTCATTAATCTATCCACGTATCACGCGGTATTAAGAACAGGGAAAAACGTTACGAATCATTTGCTATGAAGTTACTTAGTGTATGGACCCCCTTCTTAAAATTTCCTTAAAATATATTTGGAACTAGATTAAACTAGAATTTGAAACAATGGCTACATAGACCATTATTCTCCTATATCTACTAAAAATGCGGTTTCCTTAATAAGTAAAATGTAGTTTTATAAATTAAATGTTTAATTAATTAGTTAATACATTGACTCAACAAATTTGTTCCCTTTAAACCATTAATTTGTATATTAATTTTATTTATCTAAAAAGACAATTGAATGTCCTATTTTCTGTCGATTGCACGTAAGCCAAACACAAAAATTCAGCATTGTAAAGTTTGCGATCGTATAGTCGTTACATTTAATACTGTTTTACTCTATTTATTGATTCTACTATTTCTTGAGAGATTGTATTTATTTTCATGTTTCTTGTATCAAAATTCAAACATCAAGGCAACTGTATTTTCTAATTCAAGAGATTGATTGAGACTGTACTGTAGTTACTTTCCTCAAAGCTCGTGAGCTTATTTCATTGAACTTATCTAACTACAATCATTAAAATTCGATAAAATGTAATAAACAAATTTATAAATCTTCGCAAAAGCTGTATGACTTGGATTTTAGCTCCTTTTATACTTTCAATTTTTCTTATGTATACAAGATACAGATTAACTACAACTATACTAATAATATTACATTCTAATGGGTCTTTATTATAGTTCGAAGAGTAAAACAAACCTTTGTAATGAAGGCTGAATGTGTTTCATTTCTTAAAAGTGACTATTATCTTGCTAGTCAAAATAAATGTGTTCAATTAACTAATACGGGGTGGGGCAAACAAAAGTGGTCCGGCGAGTGGATACGATTGGACGTGAATTTGGCGAGCACACGAAGTAATCGAAACCAGTCAGATCTGTGTCAAAATGAGTTGATCAGTGGAAATCCATTTGTGGTAATATTAACTGAGGAAAAAAAGAGCTATAGTTACTTCCAATAGAATGGTGGAGCTCCCATACATCCTGCTGAACCATGGATGGCATTCACACAATCTTCATTCCTGAAAGAGTTGTTAGCAGAGGTCAGTCTGATCTCGGTTCTAACTGGCCACCTAGTTCACCTGATCTATCAGGGGAGGACTACTTTTAAGGTGAACCCTCAAGTGTGAGGTGTATCGCTTTTAGCCTCATCGTCTTCAAGAATTCTAGCAGAATATTTCTAATGAGATTTCTACAATTTCAGCAATCCATTTTCTATCTGCCTTCCTCAACTTGCTGACCAGGACCCAAAATAGCCAAGAGATGAATGCTGGCCCTTTTCAACATCCGCTATAAGAAGGTTAGCGAATTATCTCCTTTCCTTTGCTATGTTTCATTGCAACTTGGAACTCTATTCTCCAGGCTATTTTTATTTGCCTATCCTCTATATATTCATTTCTCATTAATTCGATTGTTACCATATTTTTTTATCGTGACTATTTTTAACTGTAACTTTAATACTTTTTTGCGAATTTAGATTATAAAATAACTTTGAATTTTTGAAGTTATACTTCTTTTTGGACGTTAGAGAAATAGGATGAGGGTAAATTTTTACAATGCGCGCCCACCCCGTCATGGATGTGACGCAGAACCGTCACGGATGTGACGCACACCATCACAGATGCGAAAATCCTTTGTCAAGAAATATACAGAAAGGGACACATCATTCCCACCTTAGAAATTCTCAGAAAAATATTGCTTTTCACTTCCCTGAAGAAAGGGACACCCGGGTTTGAACCGGGGACCTCCCGATCTGCAGTCGAATGCTCTACCATTGAGCTATACACCCGCGTCAGCGAATCTTTGCTTTGTGTTCCGTAGGAACGGATAGAAAAATGCTTTGATTAGAAATATGCAGAATGGGACATATTTCTCTTCACTTCCCTGAAAAAGGGAGCATCCGGGTTTGAACCGGGGACTTCTCGATCTGCAGTGGAATGCTCTACTACTGAGCTATACCCCCGCGTCAGCAAACCTTTGCTTTGCGTTTCGTAGGAACGGATACGAAAATGCTTTGTCTAGAAATATGCCGAACGGGGCAGATCATTCCTGCCTTCGACCCCCTCCCCATATTATTGGTCCTATTGTTCCTGAGCGGGGGTATTTAAATTTATTTAAATCGTGATTATCTCAGGTTTGGCTGGTCCGATTGACTGAAGGTTAGTATCGTTCAACTCTGCTCGTGACCGCTTTTCGTCCTTGGCTCAGCTTGTCCTGCTAAAGATTTTTAGAAAGATTTTAATCTTGTTACGCCAAAGAAGTATAATTTCTTACTTGCGTACTTAAGTACACACACACTTTTTTATTTTTCAATGGAGATGTAAAATATCATGGGAAAAATAAAACCGACTATCTCTTAAATTATAGGTAAATTCTTGTATGTTACAGCAGTGCTTCTTAAACTTTCAATGCTTGCGACCGAATATTCAATCGTATAATTTGCATCGAGCCCCCCCCCGCTCCATACAATAACGATGTATTAAATTCTATAATACTATACTTTTACGCTAAACCTACAATATGACTTTAACCTCTAAAGTCTCTCTGACGTATATAAACGTCTCACTCACCCAGTGTGTTAATTGTACGTCTTTCCGAAGTACTATCTTTTCTGTGAACTGCTATCCTTAAAATTATTTCGAAGGCTTTGGAATGCAATAAAATGACCTTGACAGTGCTTGCGAAGGATTTACTTATTTCAGAGGGTTTGATTATTTATTCCTTTTCTACCACCACTACCCCTCAATGCACCCCATACGCTTACCTACGTGCTAAACGGTGACATTGGGAACGAATCAAGTAATTTTTAATCGGCATTTAAAGAGTTTATTATAAACCGTACAAATTGTCAAGATAAGTGTTAATGTTGGCATATAATTTTATACATGACAAATCCATAGAGTCACTGGTAATTATTAAACTTGCTCTTAACTTAATATTGTTAAATTAGTTATAAAATAGATTGTGCAGTACTGATACATTTATAAGTGTATTTTAGTGCAAATGATAATAAAATATTATGTCAGAATGTATTCTATGTTTACTTTCAGTAAGTTAATAATTTTTTTAAACAATCGTTTGCTTTCAACTTTTCAATATGCTTGCGCCCCCCCCCCTCGTAGGGTAATCACGCCCCCCTAGGGGGGGCGCTCCCCACAGTTTGAGAAACACTATGTTACAGTACATGCAATCTTCTCCAGAAGGATGATCAATTTATGTTCTAACAATACTTAGAATACACAAGAAACCAAACTTTCCGCTAGAGAATCCGATAACGTCTTCCAAGAATAATTTCTAAATAATTACTTTCCTGGGATTATTTCTGAATTAATTTTTTTAAAAATACTATTAGGATTGAATCATTTTATAATTATATTTTTTTATCCTTCTCTTTTTCAGTAAAATCTTTTTATTAATTTTTTATTTTGCCATATTTATAGGAAAGGAAATTACAATACAACTTACATTAGACTTTCCCACAAGATGCCATCTTCGTTTTAAGTGTTGGTGGAATCGATGTTTGGAAATAGTTTTACAAACGATATCAGTTTGGGGAGCTAATTAGTATTTAATGAGAAAAATTTCTTTTGAATTAATGCCGCTGTGTTGCCTTTATTGAAATCGATTACTTAAGTCATGTTTTCGGTATTAATGAATATCTTTAAATAGTTACAATCGTATATCTCTTGTTAGTTATGGTTCTTTAAACGTTTAAAGCATCAGAGTTTAATAGAAACTTACATCGAGAAATATTAGATAATTTCTCTCTCGTTAAAGTTATTTTGAATTACTCTTGATGTTATTGACGTTCAGCTTCATGTAGGAATAAGTTAAGATAAGATTTTATATATATAAGAAAATTTATGTAAAAACTGAAAGTGAGTGAGTGTTCATAAACGTCGCACTATAAAAAAATATCAAGAGAGCTATTGGCGATGGACCTCGAAATTTTGGAACTCGGCCAAGCGACGAGGATGATACCTGAGCTGACAACCTCCTCTCCAAAGTACCACACCACGGCTACGACATCAACTTCTCTACACGGAGACTCTATGGTGGCATGGCACGCCTGTCATGAGTTCCTGACCATAAACATTAGGGTACCGAGTGAGTGAGTGAGTGAATATTAACGTCGCACTGTTTAGTGCTCCCCTACATGGCGGGTCTTTAGTGGCACTGGGCTCGAACTCACATATGACATACCTACCATGATCCGATACCTTGACCACTGGGCTATTGCAGCCCCCTCAGACTTCTCTAGAGAGGCTGAACTAGAATTTTTGAAATATTTATTTTAGAAGTGGACAACAGAGGGGAGAAATTTTAAGAAAAAAATACAGATAATTATTTCAATTGGTGGTAACTCTGAAAATAATGTGAATTTTTCAAAATCCCTAATTCAGACTCTCTGGAGAAGTCTTTACTTTATATAAGCAAAATATTATTATAGAAGCATTCTTTTATAAAAGGAGAACGTTTTGATAAAAGCTACACGAGGGCTTTTGGTGACGGATCACGTAATTTTGAATCATGGTCAGAAGACGTGGATGACATCTGAGCTGGTAACCCTTCTCCTAACTACCACACCACATCAACAGGAGGACGCTTGAGCTCTCGACAGATTTAACGTGCATCGCTGCCCTACACGGCGGGTCAAGTGGTACTGGGCTTGAACTCGTGACAAGGCCAGCCACGACCCGATACCATGACCACTCGGCGACCGTGGCCACATTAGTTTACCGAAGCCACAACTGAAAGTGAGAAAGAGAATCTTTCCATTTAAAAATATTTTGGGTAAGTGTTCTAGTTATTATAATCTACAACTAATTAATGCTTTTTAACCATTTTCTTCATCCTAATTGTTTAAAAATTTTCCATAAAAATATCAATTTAATCTTTCGATTAAGTATTTTCTAATAATTTTAATAGAAGTTTATTAATACATTTTTACATGAAATTTTCGCAGTTTCAATTGTCTTACTTTAGTAAATACATTTGCTTGTGAATATTTTTTAAATTTTATAATTATACGCCTATAAGTTTCAATTTAAAGTTGCTTCAGTCAGAAAAAAATGTTTCAAAAAGAATTCTAAAAATGTCTCATTAAATATTTTTTTTATGCATAAGTTTTAAAGAAAGTGGAAAAACCATTTCAATACTATTGCAAGTTACGACATAAAAGAAAGCGCGAAAATTGGTTATTCTTATAAACAATTATAATTTTAGATTAAGGAAACTTTTTCAAATGAATTTTAATAAATCATTTCAAATGAAAATTCTACCTTCGCATTTATTTTCTTTTAGAAGAAAGATTTATAAAAGAAAAAAGAACTTTAAAAAAAGCACTTTAAATGAAAACTTCTTCAAAAATGTACAATTAACGTTTGATGTGAGCCATTTTAAAATCTCTCTTTTTTTCCCCCTAGAATCAGAATATTTTTAGTAGAAATTATTGAAAAATTACTCAGCGATCACACGATCTGTGATTTTTGTATGATTTAAAATAGTACAGAAAATGCAATCTGTGCAATAAAAATAATGAGATATAAATATCGGCATAGTTGCTGTTTCGATCCAGTTAAATCTAGAAATATGAAAATTTTCATGTCTTGAAAATTGCATATCAAAAATTGATTTCGATATATCAGATGCCTTTTCTAATTGAAAATCTTTAATGCATTTTATTACCATATATATTATAGTCCTTCGGAGAAAATATTTTTTTAAAAATCCCCTTAAAGCTTTCAGTAACATTAAAAGCCACGTATAAAAAGGAGTTATGCGCGCGAATGAGACAAAATTCATATAAGTATTCCTTTCGATAGAATACGCAAACAATTAACTTTTGGCGGCTAATGACTGACTAACTTTAGTTTCAGCATATTTCAATGGAATATCATCAGAAAATAACACTAAGGATGTTCCAGACGAGATTCACGAGTAGTGTCAGCGAATATTACCGTTTTTGTGAGAGTATGTCCAAATGAGAGAGAATTGAAGGAAGCATGGTTCCTCAATTGAAGTCACTCGACATTTGGATCGGGTCGATACTATCATTCAAATACGTAAAGAATTAATTTTTGGTGCCAAAGACTGACTAACATTAGTTTCAGCAAATCACAGTGGAGAATATGAACAACGAATAAAACTAAGGACATTCCAGACGGGATTCGCGAGTAGTATCAGCAGATATTACCTTTTTTGTGAGAGTATGTCCAAATGAGATATACCGCATTATGATTTATGGCAGTTTTTTTTCATGCAATACTTTTTTTTGAACCACTACATTGAAAATTAAGGCATATGCCAGTGCTTCACAAAGTTTCAATATTCGCGACCCAATACTTAATCATGATTTTCATTGCGCCCCCCTCTACAATAACAATGTATTGAATTCAGTAATATATATATATACTTCGACAATAAAACTACGATACGATCTTAACCTCTTAAGTGCCACCGGCGTATAAAAACGTCTCGCTCAGTCAAAGCATTAATTTTCCCTGACGTATATATACGTCTTACCACGAAGTACGATTTTTTCGCTGCACTGCTATCCGTAAAATTATTCCGAAGGCTTCGTCGTGCAATAAAAGGACCTTGACAATGCTTGCGAAGAATTTACTTAATCAGAATATTTTTGCTTCTTTATTCCTCCCTCCCCCGAATACATCATATACGCGCATCTACGATGTAAATGGTTGGCATTAGGAAGCGAATCGCATAACTTTTAATCGGCAGTTAAGGGACTAATTATAAACCATAATAATTATAAAGTGAAGTGTTAATTTGTGTATATAATTTTATACATGACAATTCCATGAAGTTACTGGTAATTATTAAACTTGTTCTTAACTTCGTATTGTTAAATTAATGATAAAATACATTGTGTAGCACTGATACATTTATAAGTATAATATATCAGTGTAAATGTGTAATTTATTTTTCATTATGTCAGAATGTGTTTTGTTT
>BMAV01025704.1:33108-59478 GCA_019973955.1 Trichonephila inaurata madagascariensis | reverse complement strand
AATTCGTTCCTATCAAAATATGTGTTGTACATCTACTTAAAGTCAATTGACAACAGGGTAAGTGACAAAATTAATGGAAAAAAGTTAAAAGTTTTAAAGTAACCTTGGTTTCACGGGCTGTGTGTGGACGGACATTTTCATGAAGATCCGATATCGTTTGCTACCCTTCTGGAAAACTTTTATACCAACTGTTTCAAGACGTTCTACCTAAACAGTGCTCGCCATAGGCTGTCACTATTTGTTGATAGATTTCCGCTTTAAACTTATTTAAAGCAATCAGAAATCGTATTACCACACTTTGTTCTGATCTAGTACTTGCTCTTGCGTACTTATATGGCTCGACTTTACTTTCAATTAATTTCTTCTACCACTAACAAGTTTCACTGTTAAACATCGTATGGGGTGTATACTCGCTACTGTCCTTCGTGTCCCTGCTTGGTGGCTCTGCTATGGTTATACTCATTCGACGCAATCGCATATGTCCCCTTTTCTCATTTGGGCAACCCTTATACATATACTGACTCCAATAATCGCACTTGAGTTGCGATAGTACTATTTCGGTAGCATTATTTTAGTAGGAGGATTTTTCGCAAAATTGTTCCAAGCCACTTAATAGTGGACCAATCAATATTTTTTGAAATTTATATTATTCAAATTACAAACCATAATTTAGTTCCGTTGAGTGAACCCGCTCTATTCGTATATATACTTCTCTGATTTTTGATTTGCTTTAAATGCATTAAAATGCTTTTATCATTTAAAAGGTATCCATTTTAAGCAGCTCTATTTGAAAATATGTAGATTTTTCTTTCTGTACCTGAGTTTGTAACCAATCTTCCAGTTTAGCATCCTCACCAAATATTACGTAATCCTTTTGAAATAATCGTTGCAGAATCCTTTTAAGAATAGCGTGTTTGTACTACCTCAATGTAAATAAAGTTGAAATACAGTCCTGTATAATAATTATTCTTTTACTGCAGCAGAACCTGTATAAACAAGTATTAATTTTGCTTAGTAAAACCATATTAAATGTGGATAAAGAAAAATTAAACAGAGCGATGCGTGCAATCACGGCAATATTATGAAACTAATAACGTTTGAAGAAGAAGCAAAATATATCACTTCTATTTAATTTGAAGTACTACTCAAGCGAACCGTGCAACTGAATGAAAAACTGGCGAGTTCAAAGATCAATACTATGGTATCAGGGACACAAATAATTCGGGACAAACAGAAAATAAGGTATCTTTTAAGAAATAGAAGATAAACTAGGAGATTTAAAGGAAAATTTAGAGAAATTTTCTCTCTACTTTTTAACTGTTAAACATTTTGTTAGTTCTGTAAATAATTTTAAAATTGAAGTATCTCAACTCATTCTTAGTCGCATAAGGATATAAAACTTCCAAAAATTCCATTATCGGTATTTGGAGGTAAAGATGAATGACCTTGTTTTAAATCATAGTTTGATAACATAGATGCACACAATTGCTTAAGCACTCGCGAGTCGTAAAAAACTGTCTTATTTGAAAACATCATTACAAAAATGATTCTAAAATACTTAAGACTTCTCAAGATTCTTTCAAGTTATTCATCAACGCTTTAGAAAGTAGGTTCGAAAACAAAAATTTTCTCACTAAGACTCATATTAATACAATTTTAAAAATAGAGAAGCTAACAAGTGGAATAGTGGATATTAGAACTATGACAGATATTCCAAACGAGAACGTCAGACCTTTAAAACTTCTAGGATTTTAGTGCAAGAATTTAAATGAACTTTTGCTGCTCAAAACAATTTTGAAAATAGTAGATCGAGAAACAAGCGAAAACAATTTGAGCAAACTATTGATTAAAACCCAAAATTAGATGCGCTTTTAATAATAGTTGTAGAAGAACGAGCAAAACTATCCTAAGTATTAATGGTACAAATCTTTTACATTATAAACAAAAACGAGTTGCGTGTATGCCAATTAATAAAAGCAAAAACTTTCTTAATTGCAATATTCTTTCAAACTCTTGTATAATACCTAAATTACCTCATTTAATTTATAAATTACGATATCAATCAAAACATGAAAATTTTGGATATATTTAATTAAATGAAGAGCCATAATTTGTGCGTCCTTGATTAAAAGAACATCACGTGGTTAAATAATGCAAATGAAAAGAATCATGTTCAGTTTGTAAAAAACATCATGATACATTATCGCAAATTTTTGAAGCAATCTACCTCAAATGGCTTCAGTTAATGAGATACAGGCCATTTTTATCGAAGTTCATGAATCATCACAGCTAAAACATTCTAATGCGTTTTCGAACTATTTTGTACCAAAAAGAGAAAAAAAAAATATTGCTGACCGCAGTTGTTTAAATTCGAAAAGCGGATGTAGAGAGCTTTTTCTCTGCAAAGTGATTTTGGATTCCGGATATCACCTTTTGTGTTTGTTACGCAAAAGTTAGCTAATAATTTAGTGCTGAAAACAGAAAAAAAATAAAATAAAATAAACTCATTCGTTTCAAGTCTTGAGGAAATCTCATTTAAAATTAAATAAAAAGTTGATGCAGTAATAAAAAATAATAGCTGGAGTTTTTCCAACAGCATTAGAACTCATATAAACGTTCCATTTGTTGCACATAAAAATATATGAGATAGGGTTTTTTATTTCATGACCTTTTATATTCCTGGGAACATAATTGACATTCTCGAAATTCCCGGAAATACATCAAACTTTCAAAAGATTTGAAAAGGTAATATTATTAATTGATATCAATACTAATTATATAAAGTAAGGATACGCATAAATTCTAAAATTTATACTCATTTATATATTCAGCAATAATTCAAAAAATATAAAATGTGTTAATTATTCCTCTTTAAAGTGTGATTTACGAAAACAAGATATCTATACTTGTATCTCTCAGTATAGTTCTGAGCTTTATACCGCAGAAAATGCTGTCTCAGCTTCAGCTGATGTCTGAGAAACTGTTTTCAAACTCTCACCCAGTTTCACGCTTGAAGAAAGATTTTTAATTAATCAATCCAGAATCAATTATTTTTCTAATGCTGCTACTAAGAGATAAGTATTAATAAATACTTGAAAATTTATTTTCTGCTAGAGTAACGATCACGTTAGTTAAAAATATTAATTTTTGTATCTAAGAGATTTTATTTGTGTAACTGATTTCTTGAATATGAATGTGCTAGATTTTTGTTACATAAAAATAACTAAATATTAATGTAAGAACATCACACAAAAGTTTGGTTAAGAAAAGTGGCAAATAAGAAAACTTGTGAGATTTTTTAAAAATATTCTCCCCAACCAGTTTAGGGGTTCACTTCCTTCTTCAAACTGCTGATTCATTTAAATAGTTTATAATGAAGACAAGTATCCGAATTTTTTTTTAAGATAAATTAAATAATTAACAGTTTTAAGTGTGAATACTTATGTCAGTGTAAATCAAGATATCAGACTATTCGTGTTGGTGGCCTACAAAATGATGTTACTTTTAAAAACTAAATACTTTTATTTTGCGAAGTGATGTTCGACAGACAGTCAGGAACTGAACAGGCGAAAAAAAGACAACTTTTCTACTACAAGCTGCAAAAATTCTCCCCGACCTTAAATGGGCGTTACTGTTTCTCTTATAACACTTTTATCCCACTACTGGGGAACATTTCTTCTTCCATGGAATTCTTTTTTAACGATCGTAAATTGCAGCTGTGCTGTCAGGTATAATTTATATCGGAGGTCAAAATCCACAGTCCAATGAAAACTAGCTACCTCATATTACTTAAGCCACGTGTCGTTCTTGGGAATTCCTGGGAATGATACTTCGTTGCCGGGAATACAAAAAGTGGGAAAAGCTTATGATTTCCAGGGAGCCCAGGAAAGAAGCCCTACTATCAACCCCAGCGATATATCTAAATGCCTTCTAACACTGACCTTGGGGCAGTGGCGAACGAAGAATATTAGGGCCTCTCTGCAAAGTCAGGTTTTGGGATCCCTAGAATTCTGCCCCCCCCCCCCCTGCGTTGTGGGAGTGTACGTTACACCACTGCCTTCTAGGTGCAGAATTCAATGTTACAGGATAAATAGATTTTCTTATCAGACGCGAGCTTTGTTTTTTAAAATTATTAAAGCTGAGACAATTTTGATCCCCTTGCAGAAAATAAGTTTCTTGAAAAATTCAATGCGAATGCATATTCTGTACAAAAAACATTCGTGAATGAAAAAGGGAAATAAAATAAAACTATCAGTTTATTATTATTCAAGTAACAGATTTCAAATCGTTTTGATGAAATCTAGCCACTCTGAATATAAGAAGCTAAAACTGACGAGACACACAATAGATTTAGAATCAAGTTTCGTGGATGCTGACTGATATAAAAATTTTGATTCGTTAGATGCATTTTAAATTGATTCATCTCATTATTTCCTCTTGCGAGGGAGAATTTTCATAATTCAGAATGTTTGAGAAACCGATGACAGATGAACACATATGTCACAATTCTCTTCGCAGTGAAAAGAAAATAACACAGTAAGAAAGGAAAAAGAAATAATACGAAAAATAAAAATTTTATCAATGCAGTTGAGTTATTCAGATTTCGTTTCTCCTAGATTCAGTGATACAGAAATCAGTCAGATGATACTAATATCAAAAGAATTTGATTTTCCTTTTTTTACATTGTTTGATACCGATGTGACTTTATTTGCAAGAAAGAACAAATAACTTTTTTCCTCCCTTTTGATATAAATAAGATTTCTTTCTTCAACGTTTGTGTTATTTTGGAATATGAGAAGAATTTGGTACTATTTCCAAAGTTGTGTGTTGAAAAGAAAACCTGGAATTTTTCTTATTTAATTATTTATCAATTTAGTCATATCAATAAATACTTAGGGTTTTCCTTAGAAAAAATTAGGTAAATTAAAATGACTGCTTGGAAATTTAGATTTTAGATACCAGCAATGTTGTTTGAAAGAAGAGATGATGCATATTTAAAAGAATTTCCTATTTTGTGTAAGGACACATGGATTTGTCCTTTTTAGTTAAATAAATATTAGAGCTTGTTCTGTTGTTTTACACTTTTTTTAGTTTT
Organism: Trichonephila inaurata madagascariensis; assembly: GCA_019973955.1. Taxonomy (NCBI): domain Eukaryota; kingdom Metazoa; phylum Arthropoda; class Arachnida; order Araneae; family Nephilidae; genus Trichonephila; species Trichonephila inaurata. The sequence continues at coordinate 54,383 of BMAV01025704.1, read as the reverse complement.
AGTAAATGAAATTGTGTGTGTGTGAGATGGTTGAACTACATATTTAAAAATTGGAATTCTCTTGTAAGGACAGAGAAGCTTTTAACTTCTAGTTATTTAGTTTTATGTTACACATCGATAACTCTCATATATAAAAGTTTTATTAATCAATTGTAAAGGAATAACAAAACTAACTTAATTTATTTTCATAAATATTTCTTATTCCTTCAACAATTAAATAGCTTGAATTGTGAAATACTGCTTAGGCAATTCGAAGTTTGTAGTAGTTCATTTTATCCATGAAAACTCGAGAGGGAATATAATAACTTATAAGAATAAAAAATATTTGTCGATAATAATTCAGAAAACAAATTAATGTAAATGTTATATATTTGAACATTAGGTATCTTTTTTCTGTACAAAAAATTAATCTTTGTACCTCAAAATATACTTAATTAGGAAGTAGTGATTATAATTACTATTATTGTCTTTCTATTAACTAATAATTTAATGTTTTCAGTATATTTATTTGAAATAACATCATATTAAAGATAATCAAGGAGGGGGAGGTATCTAATCTTTACAGAAAGGAACTAATCTTGGAATGTTTACGGAGAAAAATTTTCAATGTCTGAAGTCAGTGAAATATATTTGTTCATATATTTCAATGCATAATTATACATATATGAAAAGAAGAGTAAGTTTCAGAAAATTTTAAAAGTATTTTGTAAAGATAAGTTTTATTGCATTTTTATTGAAAAACAGACAACAATATTAGAAATTTCAGTAATAAGTGTACCTTTTTTGATACCCTTAAAATATATTGCTCAGTTAAAAAAACGCAAGTTTTTGATACAAAAAAAAATTTATTTTTGCTTCTGGATACTCTTAAAATATATTCCATAGATAATCGAGACTAATGTGTGTTAAATACATACATAACGGAACTTTAGTACATTAATAGACTAATAAATCAGATAGAAATAGGATGTTAGAAATCTCATTATGTAAATTAAACAATGGTTGTAAAACTCTTCGAACATAATTTTTAAAAACAATAACACTTATTTAGTATCTCAGAATTTTTTTTTTACACATGCATTGAGAGAATTAAAGTTCTCCTCTTCCACACTCATGAACAAAGTTATGTAACTTTTTCCTCGATAAGAATAACTGTCATTTTGGAGATACTTCTTGAAGTATTGGTTATACTTATTAAACTAAAAGCAAATACTTATTCCAAAAATGCAGCAGTAGCGATCGATTACTTCGTTTCTCAATAAAATCCCACTCTAGGTAATAATAATTATTAGATGGGGGTTTTATACAGAACTAACAATTTTTTTATTCTTCACAAAAGATGTGCTAAGCTTTCCAACTTTCTGGTGACTCGAAGAAATAGCATATACTTCTTTGACCTGCACAAAACTGGTCTTCCGTAAGTCAAATTTCCTTTAAAAATTCATAAAAAGTTGTTGCTGAAATTAAATGCATTTATATTCACAGCTTGTCATCATTGATAGCATATGAGTGTAGTGTAACAAAATATTCATGCTATTGATATAAAAAAAAATGTGAATTTTGAAGTTAAATGAACGAGTTGTATCAACCAGTATGAGCACTTGTAAAAGCTGAACGAATAGAAAATTGCAATTGCTTAAAACTGAATGGTATTTTTAAGTGAGAAATGGAATTCGTGGAATATAGACATCTGTAACGGATCGTTTTTTTTTTTAACTAAGAACTGAATCAATAGATGGCGCTGCCATCTTACAACCATGCTAACAAAAACAAGTTTGTCAATCTAGTGTTGGAATCGAGCGATTAAGATGCTGAAAATGTTCTGTGCCTTCCTGGCCACAGACGGGTAATATTTGACTTAGGTTGTTTCCGTCTAATCTTCTCTATTTTGTAACCTATTGTACATATACTATGTTTAAAACTAATAAACCTTAATTATTATAACCTCTTCATTTTCTTGCGTCTTACACATCATCTTTTTCACGTCGAGTCAGAAACGTTACTTCAACATTGTAAATAAGCAGTTTTATTACATATAGTCAGATGCCACTGTAGTCTTCGTGTATTCAAATTTCTTATTAAGAATTGTTAGTGCTCCAATTCTGAGGTTCAAGTTGAGTGTTGTGACACACCAGAATGTCTAGATTTAGTGTATAGAAAATTGCAGCTCAATCGAGAGCTATAAAATGTGAGAAAAAAAAAACCGTTTCATGTTTTGACACAAGTCTCCAAAATAGTCGCTTAGTCGCCAAAAATGATGCCAACGTTGTTGTATTTGTAATTTTTTGAATAATTAGTTTTAATCAATTAACTTTTATTAATTATAATTAAATTACTGTATTGTCATCCAAAAAATCATGTATATAAAATTTCAGGTCAATTGAGCGCTTTAAAATGTATTTTATTAACAATTGAAAGTTCCACGAAGACAAATAAATATTTAATATATAAAGAGTGTGAGCTAATAGTAAGAGTTGAAAAAAGGAATGACAAACAAAATATTTCCTTTTCTGTTCACGTCAGGTCTATGTCAAAATTTTAGGTGTTAATGATAAATCAATCAAAACATTAGCTAATGTAAAAGATATTTCAAAAGTTCCTCAAGCATTTTTGATAAATTTGTATGGTAGTTTTTCAATATCTAAGACTTTGTTTTGAAAAGTCTGTCTTCCGTTCCAAGAGTTTTCTCTTTAAAAGAAAATAAAAACTAACATAAATATTTACGACAAGGAAGGAGAACGAAAATATATACTGAGATATATCTTGGAATATAGAAAACTTTTTCTTCTCCAGCAAATATGCGTTTCACAAAAATGGCAAATATCCCTGAAAATTAATAATTGAAGAAAAATAAATATTGCTTTATTCAATAGCTTTTCGTAGAATGTGTAAGAATCGTGAAGTGGAAAGAAATCTCACAATCTGTACCTATTTCGACAAAAAATTGGATTTATATTAGGAAACGAATTTTCAGTGAGAAGCGATATCAAAATTCGAATGATGCTTCACTTCTTTGTTGTTTGACAGAAACGTAATTTCGTTCTTCCTGTGATATTTATTTATTTACGTTTACTCAGAGTTCATAAGATTTTGTACTATTTCATTTCTAAAGATATTCTTTGAAATGTTTTACCGGTCTATATATTTCTATATTTTTGAATAGAAATACGAAGTTGGAATTTTACTTCAATGGTAAAATAATTATATTTGTCAGAGCTTATCTTTGTAGTAAAACGTCTAAATAAATACGCAGTTCTTTATAATATGCAGGTTCTAAGAAGGTAGCATTTCTTGTGTTCCGAAAACCTCTATTTGTATCTTCTCTTAATGCGCGATTATTAAGTGATTTTAAATGACCAATATCATGGGGAACAAGATAATAATTTTGCTAATGGTACTAAATTAAATATACAATCTCTGACATTAAAATTCGGTGAATAGTCCTGGAACATTAACGTAGATGAAATATTATTGAAAGTTGGCTTACTGACCTTCGAAATAGTCATCTCTCATAACTGTGGACCACCGAGATCTTCTATACATGTCATGGAAACTTTTCAAGAAGTCTTCTTTTGTGGTGGAGTTCAAAAGCCTCGTCACGTTTCGTTGGAAGTCAGAAATATAGTCCATTTCTTTCAAAACAAGTTTGAGTCATGGGAATAGGAAGAAGTCTGGAGGATTGAAATCCGGCGAGAATAGTGGATGTTCAATTTTCACCACCCCTTTTTTTGCCAGGAACTATTTGACGATATTGACTGTGTGAGGGTGAGCATTGTCTTGAACAAAGAACCATGAACCTTGTGCATACTGGGGTAGTACCCTGTGTAGACTTTTCATGAAACGAGTGAACATTTCAATGTACCTTGCAGCATTCATCATCCAGCTATCATACGCACAGTTAATCGACAATTTTTCGTGATTAATTTATCCCCTTTCTCGATGTTTTCGTCACTGACGGAGGTCCCCGAACTTTCACTACGGGGGTTGTGAGAAACACTTTCTCGGAATTCTCAAAAACGGGTGAACCACTCGTACACACACTTCATCGACAGTGATTGATCTTCATAAATACGTGCCAGCATCGAATAAGTTTCTGTCGGTATCTTACCAAGCTTAAAACAAAACTTTAAATTGATCATTTGTTCGTTTATTTTCCTGTTATCAGTTAAGAACCTACGCACTAAATAAGCACTTTGTAAATCAAGTCTTACACAGAGCACCATGGCCGCGGTATCCTAGGGGTCAAGGTATCGTGTCTGGCATGTCACGAGTTCGAACCCAGTACCACTAAAGACCCGCCGTGTAGGGGAGCGATGCACATTAAATCTTTCGAGAGCACAAACATCCTCCCGATGATGTAGTGTGGTAGTTAGGAGAGGGGGTACCAGTTCAGATGTCGTCCACGTCATCTGACCATGGTTCAAAATTGCGTGATCCGTCGCCAAAAGCCCTCGTGTAGCTAAACAGTGCGACGTTAATATTCCCTCACTGACATAGAGCACAAATGACGCTCAACTGAACAAAGGTGATGGCAGTTGTTCAATACTAGCCGCTTCGCATCTGCAGTGTTTTGATCCCGAGGTGCCCTAGTGATCTTTTCCTTTTTCCAAGGGGTTTACTGTTTTTGGTAAACATGGGCTTCACGAACCCGGAGTTCCCTAGTGATCCTTCTCTATTTTCGACCCTCTTTCTTATCATTCTATTTCATCTTTTCTTCTTTTCCTGTCTAGACCACGGACTAATGTTTCATAAATGTACGTAGATTCAATTATTGTTTAAATTTTCTATTAAAAATGCAACAATTTATTATTAACATATTTTGGTTTACATTTTGATTGCGTAAATTTAGTTTCCTTTTTTTTTCTTGAATTTCTTTGAATATTTTGATTTTGATAATTTATTAGTTTTTTGACTAACACCGTTGTTTTAAAAACCCGCATATTAGCCGTGTACGGCGTCCCGTAAGAAGGAAAAGGATGTCTTGGGAAACCTTTTGCGTTCCCTTTGTCTCACGCTTCGCTGTAGATGGGTGGCAGGAATGAGCCCGTTCCAGTCAATAGGCTGGTGATACCTCTCTTCGGTGTCCCCGGAGAGACATTGCTGTAGGGTTAGTGCTGTAAAAATAAGGGGTGGTGAGTTTACCCGTTGGATCCTCGCAATCCTGTAGTGCTATATTCTGGGTGTACTCCAGGTAAGCAACTTGCATGGTTTTTGCCAGATGACCGGACACTGCCTCCCTTGTTGGACTCCGTGGTGTGTGGAGGCACACCAGGATGAAGTCTGTTTCACGTATATGGATCCAAGTCAGCTGTGCCTGGGTAAAGGCCTTGTATTACCTAAAATTAATATTGATAACACTGCTACGTATGCACTATTTTTACTCATATTCTTACCTAATAATACCATATCACAGAAATCACCATTTGCTATTCAAAAAACACTCATTGCAATAGGAGGTGAACCAAAATCTGTGAAACGCTTACTGGCGGGGGATCTTATCGAAACTATATCTGCCCTACAAAAGAAGTATTTTCCCATCGCGAAAACTTTTCTCAATTCCCGGATTCAATATGTCCTCAGAAATCGCTCAACACTTGCCGTGATGTCATTTCCCAACCTGACCTGTTGACCATCCCTGATGCGGAAATCCTTGAAGGATTTTCCGAAGAAGGTGTGATTCAGGTCAGAAGAATTACAATAAAAAAAGAAGCAACAGTAATTCTTACTAAACTCTTAATTCTGACTCATAATATCCCGAAACTTCCAACTAATATAAAAGCAGATTATTTAAACTGTAAAATCCGTCCATACGTACAGAATCTTCTGCGCTGTTTTAAGTGTCAGAGGTTCGGACACTCAAAAACTGCCTGTCGCGGAAATTTAACGTGCTCCAGATGTGATTTTGTTGGACATTCTTCCACGGATTGCAGTATGGAGCCAAAATGTATGAATTGTTCTCAAAACCATCCATACGATTAAGAATTATGTCCGAAGTGGAAAACTGAAAAACACAAATACAGGTAATTAAAACTAATAGAAATATATCTTAATTAGAAGCTCGAAAATTAATAGTCCCACAGTTATTTCAAATTTACGCTCAGGCTACCAAACTTTTACCATAAACACTTCAACACAAACGGATAAAAATATTACGAAAATAGTGTAACCACCTTTGAAATTACTTCAACCAGCTTCATCCCTCTCGAAACAGGACATATCTGCATCTCTTCCAAAAGTTTCCACATCGTCTTCTACTCAAGCACATTTATTGCCTTCCGCTTCTACAATATCAAAATACCAGCCACCTATTCCTGCATTTAATACGGGTGTTGCCTTATACTTAACGTATCAAGCAATAATTAAGAGGTCAAGAAAGCAACTTCTACCTAACTATACTGAAATAAGTATACTCCTCTTCTTTTAATTTTCCAAATCCAATATACCTTCTCAATTTGCAACCATTGCAGTCCAAAATTTAAAGCGACTTTTAACACCTTGTAAAAAAAAGCGACCTCCTGAAACCAAATCCAATGCAATAGAAACAAAAATGGCACCGTATAAATCGAAAAAATGTACACCGGTACAGGACACGTCAGATAAAGAGGACATATTTGAAGAGGAAGTGGTGAAATACTGCGTTTTAACACCGATCAGAAATCGGAAATGATTTATTTAAATCTTAATTATCGAACTTGGTGGGGGAAATACCCACCAAAACCTATTTACTCTTATTTTTCAAACTAAAGCCTTATACAAATTTTAAGATTTTACATTTTATAATTAAACCTGTTTTTATAAAGCTAATTAGTGATTTTATACTTTAATTATTTGTTAATGTGTTTGGCGCAGCTTAGCCAAAATTGGCTTTTGTGCCATAAAACCCAACATTCTCTCACTCACTCGGCAGTGTTTTGTTTTGCCAGTGTTGCCAGATTGGCAGTTCTGTCTTCATTCACCGAACTTTATTATCAGAGGTTGTATATATGCGCACGCACGCACACACTGGATTGACAAAAGTCCTCATAACACTATACGAGATTCACTCACTTTACACCATTTCTATCTATTGCCACTAATTAGAGTAATCTACTTGGTTAAGTAATCTACAAGCTTTTTTTGCTTTTGAATTCCACATATTCCTCTTCTCTTTCAGACATTACACCAATCTTTTCAAAAATACAGTTGTAAATAAAAATTTTGATTGCAAGTTGAGCTTCGAAAGTGAATTCATGATGCAAGGTTATAAAAGAACATTATGCGTCTTTTTATCAAAAAGACCATTTAAAGGAATTAAGAATCAATGGGGAAGCATCATTATCTGTTCTACTGAGACTAACAAATTTGAGATTTTGTTTATAACGAAATCGCTATTTAACAAGACATAATAAACATTCGAATTTTATTCAGCACGTCTTTTCACACACATTTAATACTAATTAGTTTTTAAAGCTGAGATCGTTTTGTGGAAATGGCTCAACGCATGATGTCTCACTGCACATAAAAAGGAGATGGTATCTTTTGGTTTAATTACGTAGTATTTAACCCAAATTATTTCGGGAACTCACTTTTCATTAATGTCGGAGCGATTTAAGTAGATAAAATGTGATTTTATAAAAATATTGAGACACATTCTTAAGATAAAAAACGATTTAATAATAATGTAGAAATCGAAGTAAACATTTTTAGCTGAAGATGTGGATTTAGCAAAGTATACGTTCGAAAATAAAAAGTTTATTTCTGCATTATTAACTCTTATCTATAGCAAATATTTTGTACTTCATACTGAACTTTAAACGAATATTTTCGCGTCAAAAGAAATTGATAACTTATTGTATATTCAAAAATGAAAGACATTTTTGCATTCTGTAGATAATGAATATTTTATTTCTTTTCTTTTTATATTTGATATATTTAAACAAAAAAATTGGAATGTTAACACTGCCAATAAAACAAAAGCTATAAGGAGCCATCAAAGTATATCTGAAAGCTAATTTATCCATGTAATGCAGCTAAGTAAAGCAAAATACATTTTAAATAATAAACTTGTTTTATTTAATTTTAGTAAATTAAAAAAATACTTTATGAAGTTATTAGTTCTTTTTTTAATCACTATTCCTTACTTATTTTTTAAAAAATAAATTAATCGTTTAACTTACCTTAAATATAAATTTGGCCGTGGGTAGCCTAGTGGTTAGAGCATCGGACTCCGGACCGTAAGGCCTGGGTTCGATGCCCGTACCGCCAAATACCCTCCGAGTACACGCGGAGCACGTGCTCGTTAAATCAGTGGGTCCGAAAGTCTTGTGGGCTGAATCACGAGTGCAGGGAACTGGAGAAAATTTCCCTCCAATTCAGTTCCATTCCTAAATTGTGGAGGTGAAGATAGGTGTTGTCACAATCTATCGTTCCTTCGAGAATTTCTCCGAGCTAAATCGTACTGTCACCTGTATGGTGCTCAAGGCTAAAAGCCAACGACAGGCGTACATCTAGCCCACTGCCTCGATGAATTTCGTGGGCCTCGATCTGACTATGTCAGGCAGGTGGCATGAACAACAGCAAGAACAAATATAAATTTTCAGTCTAAAATAAGTTCTTCAAAACAAATATCTTATCACTGGTAATCTTTTTGTAATGTATGGAAAAATAAACCCAGTTTATTACAAATTTTTCTCAGTTCTACATTGCAGAATTGCTAAAATTTATTTGAAGAAAGCCAAATCATTTTTAATTCAGTTTAAATCTAATTATATGAAACAGGTATAAATTACATTTACTGTTAAAAATGTAATCAATGTATAAATTAAAATAAAGTTAAGATTTTCTAAAGATATTGAAATCCCTCTTTCAAAAACACGCATATATATCTGATTATTTCTAGCAATTTATATTTCTAAAAAGGGAATAGTATTTACGTCAGCCGATGCAAAAAGCATTTTATTTCTACTTAACTGTAGACTAATTTTTTTCTTTACATTTTCTGCTTGAAATTCATTCGTGCGCAGCTTTATTTTTGATTTAATGGAATTAAATTAACATACAGCTTTTTACTTTAATGCGAAATAGAGCAAGCTAAGTTAGCGGATTTGTGAAATGAGAAAATTAGAAAGGGACTACACGAAATTGCAATTAAAGTATCCTGATTATTTAAGAAAATGATTGTAAGAAGTATATTTCAAGGATTTTATTAGATACTTACAGTCTATCAATTTAAGAGGTTTTTAGTTTTGAGTGGAAAGTATTAAAAAAATTGAAATATGCTGAAAAATAATCAAGAAGAAATTCGTAGCTTGAGCAAATTAATATAACATCGATCATTAATTTTAGAGAAATACGACGGATTTTATAAGAAACATATATTCATTTAATTAGATTAAATTTCCTTTTGAGTTGCAGGAGAAAATATTTTATTAGATTCGTGCTAGAAGAGAAAATTATTAATAACTTCATTTTATTTTTAGTTTAGACTTAGTTGCAAAATTAAGAATGTATTCCATTCTCACAAGTCAAAAAGTTTAATTTTTCAAATAAATGTAAAGCATGTATTTCGTTATTAGATATTATTGGCTTTTTAGAACTAATCTTCAAACATTATGATTCGTGTGTGATTTAGAATTTTTAAGTTTATTTTCTTATTTGTGAACAAAAATTAATATTGCAAACGTGCGATCGTTAATCTTGCTGTTCTTCTCATGCCTATATGACTCAAAATAAAATTTATACTTTCATAAAAAATAAAGTTTCATGAAACTTCTTGACATTGTTGGTAAATAAAATAAATATGTATTCCTACAGATATTTATGTTTATTTTTATTTCGAAGGAACCTTTTTCAACTTATATCTAATGTACCATTCAGGTCAGTATATCTTAATGTAAAAAATCATTTATTTTTACTCATACGTGTTCACTTTTGTTTGGAATGTTTTTTAAAAGAAAGAATATCAATAGTTTCTCTAATTTATCCGTTTTCAAAATCTGTTTCATTGACATATGTATTTGGTCATATGACAAGAAAGTGCTTGCAATGTCAAAAAGTTGATACGATTGGCAGGGGGCCATACTATTTGCTTTTATTGCAACGTTTTTTTTTTTTTGCTGTATTTCATTTCCTGATATATTGTAAAAGAGTTGTACCTGTGAATATGAGAGAAAAAATGACGATAAAAATTTATTGATAATTTCAAGCTGACGGAAATGCAAAAAACAATATGAAAACTAGACATCCACACGTATTTATAGATTGAAAATTGTTTTATTGTAAGAAGAGTGAATAAATATCAAGTTTAGTACACTATAAAATTGAAACATGAAATAGAAGAAAAATTGAGGTGAGACAGCAATACTTCCCATATATTGCAACAGACAGGAATATCGTCACTGAAATTCGGTTAGAAAAATATTTACAAGCAAATTTAATCTTAATATGAGACTTGAGTTTCTAAAAAAAGTAAAGAGAAAGATTAGAATTTCTGGAATTTTCTGGAATTAGATGGAAGTTAATATCTCCCTACGGATTAGATGGATATCAAAACATTAAAAGGAAACCAAACGTGGAATTTAAACTAAAAAACTCTATAGGAATTCTAAAATATATTTGTGGTTTGATTATGATTTTAGGTTCCTCGTCAATAGCAGGTGTAGATAATTTAGTACTAGTTGAGAAAATAATGAGAGAGAGAATCAATAAACTATATGAATATTTTTCAAGGTGATCTATATAAAAGAGCTTCTAAATTAGGATTCAAGGCATCATACACACACATCTTTCAATAATATCATAATCCAAAATATACTCTTCAGATTGCACAAAAATGGCTTTTCTTCAACACTAGAAATCTCATAATATCTCCCCACCCAACATTTATATATTCTTTTTCGAACTAGTGGAATTAAAGCGATCGAAAAACAGAGAACACGACATTAAGACAAAAAGGATCTCCGAAGTGTTATTCGGGATGAATGACAGAAATTACCATCTTTAATAGTTAAACACTTAGGGAATTTAAATGACATCAAGTGTATATGGAATAATACAAACTACTTATTCATTTTTAGCTTAGGCGTATATAAAGAACTTTATAAAAATAACCTGTTTTCAACAAGAATTATACATAATTTTTTAGTTAACTCAATTTTCTAATTACACATTTTTATATTTGTGATTATTTTCACTAAAAATTATATTTATATTTGTTGTTGTTGGAAATAAATTGCAATTTTAAATTACATAAAATCGTTTTTTTCTTCTGAATGCGTCACAATTGCTCTGTACACTTACTTTACAACTTAGTTTATCTAGATTTTACAAAGATAAGCTTGTGTGATGTATATTTTATTTAGGTTCAATCCTGAAATGAACAAGGGATTAAAAAGCTTTAACCCTCAACTTATCACAAAAAAAAATCCTAACGTTATAGGTAAATGAGATTAAGTATATAAAGTGAATTAATGTGTGTGTGTAGAGAGAAAAGGTTGATAGAGGAAAGGCTGTGAAGGTGAGTCAACAATTATGGGCTTATTTCATCAAGATTATAACCAATGTTTTTCGTTAGATGGACTCTAATGGTTTATTAAGTTAAAGGTTTGAAGTGACTGCGGTAATTGTTGTTCTATCAAGTTAGTTTGCATTCCTGCTAGTTTCGCGCGGATAAGTACTTTATTGTTTATTTTAACTTAATGTGAGGAAGTCTTTCTGCCATAAATTATTTAAATAATCATTGAGATTAATTTATTTTTGTTCTTTGTTTGTTATGGCTACGACACATATAGCTGCATCTTAATCGATTGGAGATTTCTTAGGAACGGAATCTTTGGGTTACCATGATTAGCTTTGGGATTACCTTTAGAACAGTGTTTCTCAAACTATGGGGCCCGCCCCCCTAGGGGGGGGGGGCATTAAAACCCCACGCGGGGGGCGCGAGCTTCTTGAAAAATTGAAAAAAAATTCTTTTAAAGACTATTAACTTACTGAAAGTAAACAAACAAATACATTCTGACATAATAAAAAATAAAATACTCATTTACAATATAATACACTTATAAATGTATCAGTAGTGCACAATCTATTTTATAATTAATTTAACAATACTAAGTTAAGGACAAGTTTAATAATTACCAGTGACCCTATGGATTTGTTATATATAAAATTATATACCAATATTAACACTTATCTCGATAATTTGTACGGTTTATAATTAATTAATCTCTTAAATGCGGATTAAAAATTATGGTATTCGCTCTCCAATGCCCCCATTTAGCCCGTAGGTAAGCGTATGTGGTGTATTGAGGAGGTGGGTGGTAGAAAAGGAATAAATAATCAAATCTTCTGAAATAAGTGAATCCTTCGCAAACACTGTCAAGATGATTTTATTGCTTTCTAAAAAATTCGGAATAATTTTATGGATAGCAGTTCACAGAAAAGATATAATTTCGGAAAGACGTACATATACGTCTGAGAGCAATAAATGCAGTAGCTGAGTGAGACGTTTATTTACGTTGGGGGCTTAAGAGGTTTAATTCGTATTGTATGTTTAACGTCATAGTGTATTATTGAATTTAATACATCGCTATTGTATGGAGGGGGTCGCGATACAAATTATGATTGAATATTGGGTCCAAAACATTGGAAGTCTGAGAAGTACTGCTTTAGAAGGTTATAAATATGAAAAAAGATTTATGAAATTTCTAAAGAACTCGCATGAATGTAATTTTGTATAATAAGGTGGCATAGAGAGAAGTTATCTTGGATTTAATCAGTTCATGTAAAAAATTCCTCTAAGACTTATTTATTTTTTTTGCACAATTTGCTTTTGATTAAAACTAAATAGTATTTGATATCCCTCCCTCCGTTTAACATATAGTATTTAACACTAGATTGCCCAAAGGAAGTCATTTCGATTGTTTTTTATTTTAAATTAGAAAAAAAAATTACATATATAATGAGCAATTTCTTAGAATTTTTTAGAATATATTTTTTTTCCTAGTGAAGAAAATTTTTTTATTGTTAATATTTACTAATAACTTGTTATGTAACTGTAAATAATATAAAATATATTAAAAATTAATTTTAAACAAATTTCTTTACACATTAATCATTCTTTCACAATGCAGTCATTTTGACTGCTTTTGAGCAATATAGGTATATACTAAGTTTCAGTCTTTCTAGTGTTAATATTATTTTCTTAAGAATATAACATTTTCCTTGAAATAACATTTGTGATACACTTGTTCTGAGAAAAAATATTTACAAATTTAACACTTATTTATTTTTATGAAAAAGGAATTTCTTTAGCTATTCAAGTAATATTTCAGTATAAGTTTTGAATTATTATTCCCATATTTGAAGAAAAGATCTTTTTTTTATCAGAAAATACTTTTTCATGATTCATTGAATGTTGTTTTTTTTAACAGAGAAAGTGCTGTTTATATTAAATGAAATTACTCTGTGTAAAATAAATAAACTTTTCTGATTTATAATTTTCAGACAATATGAAATTTCTAAGAAAAATGTCTAAAAAAAGAATTGCTAAAAATATATTTAAAAACAATGTAGCTAGAACTATAAATGGAATCACTTATATATAAATATTCTATGTTTCCATATTCCAAAAGTAGAATTGAATTTGAATTTGTAAAATGAGGTATTGCTGGAGAATTAACAAGGAAAACAATTTCTTATCAATTTACGTAATATTGCAAAAAAATTGCAATAAATAAAATTGTAATTGTATTAAAAAAATACATTTTGTATCTGAAGCTAAGATACAATTAAATTCCCTTTTAAAAGTAAGGTAACTATACTATTTTGTAACTATTTCCGAAAATAAAGCCTTTGAAAAAACTATATGTATAAATAATGCAAATTTATCATTAAAAGTATTATAAAATATTCAATCCTAATCGTGTATTATGAGTATTTCAAAAAGCTACTGAAATGAACAGCAACATAAATAATTTGAAAGAAAAGTGTAGCAAAATTGTGCTTGAGATGTTCTAAAATGTGTTCGTTGAACGCAAAAAAATAAAGGATCTAAAATTGATATGTTACAATTATTCTTCTTTGAAAAGACATCTGAGTAGAAACAACTTCCGAAAAAGAATTATGTCTGCATTAAATTATTTGGATAGATTATTTTATTGTGTTACTTTTGATACCACTCAAATAACAATAAAAAGAATCCCTTTCAAATAAAATAATTCAAGATAAAATCTTTAGAATTCAGTTTGGGAATGTTAAAATATATATTTTGCAATTCATATTCAACAAAAGTCAAATAGGTAAAATTTCATTAGAAGATAAATCTTTCATTGCAAAAGATCATTTGCTTAATCTGGAATGAATGAGAAACGCTGATAGATAAATACCATTGACAATTTTCTCTTTCTTGTGTGAAACACAATAATAAAAGAACGAAAACATTTTCATTGTTGTCTTGAATTACTCAAATCTTACTCCCCTCGATTTAATAACCCAAAATACCACTGGATAATACAAATTTCATTGGAGCCTAATTCTTTTTCTTTTTCTATGTTCATGTTTGTTTAGTGTCTTTGTAATTCTATTTGCTCGGAAAAGCAAACAACACTAGCGTTGTTCTCTTACAGTTTTTCTTGCATGCTATTTTGCAGTGTAGAAATAATCAGATACGGTTTCTTACGCTAAAGGAATGAGGACCGAGATTTTTCCGAACAATTTATTCATCATTCGAATCTCCAGGGGAAATGCTCAGGACTTCTTAAACGGAAATGATGTAAAACAAAATGACTGTTCTTGGTTCAAGAAAGAATTCTAGTTTCAGACCTCATCATTGTATTTTCGGAAGGGAAGATGATACATTTTATAAAAATATTATTCTCTCGTTCAAAGATGTGTCGAACTTATTTTTGTAACATTTATTATACTAGGAAACGTTTCTTTTATAGTTTCATTCGATAGCTTTGTGCAAAATTCTCCTTTTAGAAAAAACTAAGTATTTTGGGTTGAGTTGCAATAAAATGAAGGAAAAAATTAATTACACAAACAGTATTACCTAAATTATGAATGGATTTATCCAGTGATGTAACGGAGAATATTAGAACACCCCCTGTAAAGACAAGTTTTGAGCCCCAAGCCGAATCTTACAAAGGATTTCAAAACCATAGCATAGGCTTTAAGCCCCCTGGAATTCTGGGCGCCCCGGGATGTGGGGGGTGAACGTTACGTCACTGGTAAATCAAGTAAGAATTATAAATCAAATTATAAATAGCAAATTTTTTATATTAAGTGAAAGTATAACTAATATCAAAATACACTATAAATACTGTGTGATAATACTGCTTTAATACTATAATACTGCTTTACCGAGTCTTTCAAATAATCCTCTTGGGGAATCTTTGGGGCCATATCAATTGAATTATTTCACAGCCAATCCTCTCAAGAAGAACCCATGATATGCAGGTAAGTTAGTAGATATATAGCGGAGGTTTAGTAGTGAAGAAGAAGTAGGAAGGAAGCTGCGATGCTGGACGCCGTGAGCTTATGGTAAGGATCTAAGCTTAGAAGCGTAATTATAGAACGGGCTTTTTAAAGTTAAGAGGTTAGGATTCCGGGTGCTTATTCACATAAGATTTAGGGTTACGATATATCACTCCTTATTTCCTTCCTTGAGTAAGACTGTCTTTGATATTATAAGTGATAATAATAAATTGGTCTAATAATCTATATATCTATAAGTGATAATAATATTATGGCTAGCTTGGGTCATCAATCATTTCCTCCCACAAATCTAGGTAGAGTAGATGAAGAGATGGTTTCTCCAATCAGAGGGTTATCACAGCTGTTTTGTTATTAAACATTTCTAGATATGTACTTTGGCTCGAGAATTTTCAGCCATTTTCAACAACGTATTTTTCAAAGATCATCAAACCTCATCCAATAAACATCCGGATTTCGAGTTACGGTCAAATGATTTGACAATTACCTCATTTTGTAATTCACTCTATAAATCCTCGTCATTGTAATGTAAAGATTTTAAGCCCGATGAATTAAGCCTACTTTAGCCTCTTTACACGATGTGTTTTTTCAGAGGAATAAAGGATTGAACTCACACTTCGATTGAAACACTTTCTGCAAAATCTCACGGTCACGGTAAACGATTTCCACGACCACACTCTACCTTTTAGGTTATGCTTTAAATCCTAAATTTTGCTAATTTGACATTTCTAAAGAGGAATTAATTAATTCAAACTACTTTGCAATTTAATAAGTTAAAAATGTATTTTTTTACTGTCGAAGGAAAGAAAAACCATGCATTTATGATATATAATCAAAACTAATAAATGAATTTTTAAAAAAATATTACTTATTCATGCTTTTCAGGAAATAAATACATATTAATAAAAATTACAAGAGATTAGTTAGTTTTTAACTATTTAATGCTAAAATAATATAATTTTAAATACATTAAATTGTTTTTATTTTCTTTAACTTAAGTCAGCCTCTACTTACTCATTTTTACACTATCTGAAGTGTTTTATTATTTTATATTTAACTTTTGGTTAAACAGAACAAAAATTAGAAATAAATCTCAAAGAAACATGTATTTTTGCTACTTTGTGTCCTACAAAATAATTTATCCAGTAATAGTGATGAGTTAATGAAAAAAGTTGATGTTGAAGCAGTCTTAAATGAAGCTTCAGAAAGGAAATCTCAGAGCTGTAAAAATTGCTGGGTGTTACTATATGGTCGCTGATTTGTGTATCGCGTATTTATGCAGTCAGCTCGATTCAAATGCAACCAAGATTTAGATATCTTTTTCAAATGTACTTTAAATTAAATAACTTCATGTAAACATAATTCAAAATATGAATGTTGAGCTTAAAATCGTTCAAAGTAATAATTTGACGCTTGTGCAGAAAATAATAATCATTTATAATTAACATTTAATCGTCAGGCACAAATTCTTCAGAATATTCAGTTTGTATATTTTGGAGAAAAGGGTAAAAAACTAAAAGTTGTTGTAAAAGCATTTGAAAACGTTTCCCAGCATTGTTTTTCGACATGCTCTAAGCAAATAATTTCTAATTTTATGCTTCTTATATTTGGTAAATAAATAATTATTATGTTAATTTAACAATGAAAATACGCTAAATGCTAGGCATTTATCTGTAAACACATTAAAAATGGAGCTGGAAGAGATTCTAAAGGAACGAGTTTAGAAATTCCTACTTTGCCAACATATTATACATTATTCAAGACACCCAGGTTTCATTGTGACACTGAAAACTAAGCATTTAAACTTCTCAAGCGTGATTGAACTGTTAAGAATTTTATCCAGAGAATGGTTTACTGCTCCATCAATTTCGTGTACTTTTCAAAAGTAAGGGAAATGCATAATGTTATTTCATTCTGGTTTTTTTACGCTTTGCGTATTTATAGAAAAGAAAAAAAATTGTGCAAAAACATATCTAACAAGTACTTCCTCGATCGATTTAAATCGCATTTACTTATTCCATGTTTTTTCAAATAATTTCTCAGTTCTCCTCTTCATTTATAGAGCAGTTAATTTCTAGTGAATAGAAACAGATTGGTGAAAATGAGATATTTTAAACCAAACTGAAAGATTCTTTTTTAACGAACGGTTTTCCCGATTTTTAAGAATAAGTACGAAGTTTGAAGAAAAAAAGTAAACCTGTAGTTTTCTAATAGAATATTTACAAAATCACTATCTTGCTGTTTTTAAAAACAGATGTAAAAAAAAAACATTAGTAGATTATAAAATTTAGTCTATGAAATATACTAATTCGATATTAGCAAAATCCATAAAGAAAATAACACCTTTTAACGGTTTTATTAAAAAAATTAAGTATACTTATACTTTATGAATTGCTGTTCCTTTTTAAATTTAATTATATGAATACTATAAAATTTTTTCTTATTTGCTTAATTAGCTAAATTCTGAATATTCTTTAATTTTCTTGTATTTTTATCTTTTTTGAATTATTTTTTTAGTATTTTATCTTTTTT
Organism: Trichonephila inaurata madagascariensis; assembly: GCA_019973955.1. Lineage (NCBI taxonomy): Eukaryota > Metazoa > Arthropoda > Arachnida > Araneae > Nephilidae > Trichonephila > Trichonephila inaurata. The sequence goes on along the minus strand of BMAV01025704.1, from coordinate 36,380 downwards.
ATCTTTACTTTTTACATTATATCAATATATATGTTCCATAAGATACATACTTCACGTTTGGAGATTGCTTTCTTTATTTCTTTCCGCTTCTTATGTGCTCTATGTCTGTATAATTCTCCACGTATCCTAGTATTCTGCATTTTCGATATAAATTAGTTTTTTTTTTGAAATTATTAAATACAACGTAAATACAAAAGAAAAAAAAAAACAAGTATGGAATTCATTATTAATTTTGACATTTAAAATAATTTTAAATGTATTATCATCAATTTTCTAATAACATATTTACAAAATTAATCTCATTTACTCATTAGAATAATAAAACATGATCAAATAACTTTACTGAAGAAAACTCATGAGATACAGTTACAAAAAGAATTCTATAGCTATTCAACAACTTTTATTTTAAAAGGTGTTTCATGATTTATAATGTACTGTGTTCAAATAAAAAGGTAATGTGTATTCATTATTCAAACCATTGAATAAAGTCAGGTTTAATATTTAATTATCTTATATAGGTAAAAAAGTAAGACGTTGACTATAAAATATTAATATTTTTGCTGTGCTTATATAGTAATTACTAAATACGTACTTAAAGACAATGAACTGCTATTGGATATTTAATATAATTGCATGTTAAATATTGCATCTTAGAAATATGTCATGAAATGTTTTGAGCAATCTATTTCATCAAATTTTTATTTTACCTATAAATTTAATGCATTGCACCTTTTACTGTTCTTCCAGACTCTGGCCATTCATAAATCGCAGGGTGGTCCGCATTTGATATTTTTGCGGCCTGACCAATATATTTGCACACAATAATATATAGTAAAATATCAAAGTTTCATCCGAAATTGGTAGGATAGTGGAAGAGAAGAGACGTCAAGTGTCAAGGGACGTAAATTTTCTTGTTCTTTTATGTATGTTTAATATAATGCATTGTTCCATATAAACCTAAGTGTCTATGAATATTGGTTTTTTGTGGCCTAACTTAAGTTAAACGTTATTTGTTTGGCCCAAGTTAGCCTCTCAGTGTTTGACACCCCTGATCTATCGAGACGTGCACTAATTCTACATGAATTTCCCGCTGCTTTCTTTAAAGAACGCTTCAGACTTTTGTGCCCTTTTTGGCACACCTGTGCCTCCAATACTGGCCGTAATTTATAGTGGAGTAGATTTAACCTGGCTTCTGGAAGATCAATTGTTGTGTACTATGAAGTCCGGCACATTTTTTTTCAACCACCGTTGGTCGTCTTCGCCTAGTGAGCAAAAGCAATGTTTTGTTGAAAAATCCAATCTACTCCATTGAATAGGTTTACATTCAAGGGCTTTTCTATTGGTTCCATCATTGTGGCTTGATGAACTTTTGTCTTGTTTTCCTTTTTCGTCTTGCTAAAATGAATCTTTGCGATGCCTACATAGCTGATGCCTAGCCAAACGATTACGGAAAACTAATGATAAGCTCTCTGCACGCTTTTTTCTTTGGTTTAGCTTCTTGGACACTCCTAGCGTAGACATAGTCATTCTGGGTGGTTGAAAGATTTTTCTACTTCAAAAATTTTCTCGTCATTAAGCAGAATTCGTTTGAGGTCATTATGAACGTGCTGCTACTGCAGAGTTTTTGTTTTAACGTACTTCAGGCACTTTAATTTCTTTGAATGATAAAAAATGGTCAGTTATTTTTCGATAGCATTTTATTCTAAGGTCTTTGCTTACTATGCAATACTTTGTTCTTTTTTACTTGTTCAACAAGAAAAGTCTTTTGAATAGGATTTTGACGTATACTCTCTGTGCTTTGACGAGAGCTGGTATCCTTAAAGCTTATTTCTAGTATTAGTTTTCAATGGTGATAATCTCAGAAAATATCTTAAGGTATCCAACTATGTTCGGAACCGTGATTTTAAAAAAGAGCATAAATGAATAATTTTCATGATATTTTGTGTCACTTAGATTAGAATACATTTATAAAATTGTTTTAAGGACATTTCGGCAAAAAATTTTATTTAAATACAATATTTTGGCAAAAAATTAACTTAGATTAACCTTTTTTCAAAAAATTCTCCTTTTGTGAAAAATGCTTCTATTATAATAATATTTGCCTGTATGTAGCTCAGGACTCTGTACAGAGGCTCAACGATGATTTTTGAACAATTCACATTATTTTCAGAGTTACAATCCATTAAAATAACTATGGGCGTTTTTTTTAAAAAAATTTCTCCCCTCTGTTGTAAAGCATGGATAAACCCACTTCTAAGTTATATATTTCAAAAATTCTTGTTGAGCCTCTGTACAGAGGTCTGACAAGGAGAGGGCACGACTAAGGAAATTCATTTCGGATCGAGACTTGGTGTAATAGAAGTACTCCTTCAGGGTGTTCAGCCCTTAATGTAATTCCGTCGAATGGCCAGTCAATTCGGAGAAAACAGCGTTCGAAATTCATGCTTAGCTTTTATACAATTAAGTTTCCATTTTTTTCCCCGGCCCAGTGGCTCGATTGGTAAATCGTCTGCCTACAATGCGGTTGGATCCGAGTTCGAATCACGCGAAAAACATTTTTCTTTGAATTCTTTTAATTATTTTTTAAATAAATAATTTTATTTATCAAAGGTTTATTAAATATTAAATGATATTTTACATAAAAATTACTTATAAATAGTTTTATAATGTGAAATACAATATAATATATATATATATAAATATATATAAATATATAATAAATATATATAAATGAAATATTATATATATATATATATATATATATATATATATATAATAATTTATAAAATTTATTTTATTATTATTATTAAATTAACTATTTCGTAATTATACGAAATACTTAATAAATGCTTTTCAAATAAATCTATTTAATTTAAAAAATTATTCAATAATTTTAATATTTTTAATTAACGGCAATCAATAAATTGTAATTAATATTAGTTAATTATTTTAATTAATATTAATTAATTAGTTTAATTAATATTAGTTAATTATTTTAATTGATATTAATTAATTAGTTTAATTAATATTAACAACACATTTTAAATTAACATTAATTGATTACTTTTAAATAATATTAATTTTAAATAATTTTAATAAATAATTAATTTTAATTAAAAATATTTTTAAATTATTTTAATTAATAATACTTTTAAATAATTTTAATTAAGAATACTTTTAAATAATTTTAATTAAGAATACTTTTAAATAATTTTAATTAAGAATACTTTTAAATAATTTTAATTAAGAATACTTTTAAATAATTTTAATTA